>BDMB01000007.1:4809348-5038289 GCA_016859785.1 Macrotyloma uniflorum | reverse complement strand
AGAACCACCAAGAGAACCACCAAGAGAACCACCAAGAGAAGAACCACTAAGAGAAGAACCACCAACGGGAACCACCAAAAGAGAACTACCAAAAGGAACCCCCAAAGAGGAACCACCAAAAGGAACCCTCCAAAGGGAACCATCAAAAGAGAACCACCAAAAGGAACCTACCAAAGAGAACCACCAAAAAGGAACCCACCAAAGGAAACCACCAAAAGAAACCCACCAAAGAGAACCACCAAAAAGAAACCACCAAAAGGAATTCCCAAAGGGAACCACCAAAAGAGAACTACCAAAAGAGAACTACTAAAAGGAACCCCCAAAGGGAACCACCAAAAGAGAACTATCAAAAGGAACCATCAAAGGGAACCCACCAAAGAAAACCACCAAAAGAAACCACCAAAAGAATCATCACGAGATTAACTGCTAGTCTATAAAAGATAATAAAATATATTCTTCATTAACATTCCGTTTCTCTAGAAGATAAAAAATATCCTGCAATTACATTTAGTTAAAAAAAATATTCATTAAAATTAAAAATTAAAAGATATTACAATTATATATTTTTAACAGTAAACTTTGCAATTACAAAATAAATAAAGATAAAAATATCTTAAAAATAGAGAAAAAAATAGTATCATTATAGATATTCAACAACAATCAAAATTTTGGGAATAGTATTGGAATAAAGGCCATCCTTTTTTCATTCTGTAGAAAATATCAACATTAAAAAATGTTTAGAAAAAATGAGACAATAAAAAGTCATCAAACACGTAATAGAACAAAAGTTGAATAGTGACTTTCTACTTTTTTTTTTTTTATTTGATTCTTTAAGAGGGGTCTCCATAATAATAATAATAATATTATTATTATTATTTTATAACTTAAAATAGACGCCACAACACATGCATTTCATTTTTTAGCTATATTAATTAAATATTAATAAGAACTCTTCTATCACTTATTTCATAAATAAGAAAAAAAAAACTGGATGTGTCACCCACACACATCCAGGTTATTTTTTTCTTTTTCTATGTTTCGATTTATCACATGATGATATCAAGAGAAGCGAAAGCACTTTCTTGGATTTTAGTTTATCGGATATTGGATAAGAAAAGTTAAAAGAAATAACAATCTTGTTGTTGAACTAAACCAATTATAACTTTTATTATAAGTTTGAAACTTAAAAAGACTGTAACCTACAGAGAAGATACTGGATAAAAGTAATGGAGACGTGGCAGTTGATGAATATGATCGTTGCAAGGTATAGTCCAAATTCTTAATGATTTCGACATAAGATCAATGAGAAAATCGATAATGTTTGTCTTTAAATTCATATAACAGGAAGATATTGGAATAATGAAAGATATGAATCTAGATGCATACAGACTCTCCATCTCTTGGTCTAGAATCCTTCCAAGTGAGATAAAAGTTCATGAATAATTATTATTTTTATAATTATTAAAGGTGGATATGTTTGATCTTAACCATTTCAATCTTGGTGAACGATTGCCAGTGTTCTCAGTGATAACATAAGAACATAAAGAGAAGAAACAAGGGAAGGAGAAATAGAATATCTGATAATAACATATGGAAAAACCCTAAAAAATACAAGTCATAACAAGAATATAAATAGGACAATATATCAATAGTATAAAGACTAAATTACCCTCAACTAATAAATACTAATCAATATATAATATTCTATATAATATCCTAACATCCCCCCTCAAACTCACGATGCATTAGCATGAAGCATCGAGAGTTTGTCAATCAAAAAATGAAAACGTTTGATAGAGTGAGATTTTGTAAACAAATCAGCAATCTGCATAGTCGAAGATATGAAAGGCAATGTAATGGTTCCATGTTGAAGATGATGACGGGTGAAATGACAATCAATTTCAATATGCTTCGTGCGTTCATGAAAGACCGAATTATGAGAGATTTGAATAGCACTCTTGTTGTCACAATACATAGGAGTTGGTTCAGAAAGAGAAACACCCATGTCAGAAAGAAGCCAACGTAACCAAACAATTTCAGCAGTGGTTAGAGCCATGGCACGATATTCAGCTTCAGTAGAAGAACGAGAAACAATATCTTGTTTCTTACTCTTCCAAGAAATAAGAGAGTCTCCTAGAAAAATGCAAAAACCTGTAGTAGACTTACGATCAGTAGGGTCACCAGCCCAATCAACATCAGAATAAGCACGCAATTCCAAGGAAGATGATGAGGGAAATAGAAGACTCTGAAATTGAGTACCACGAAAATATCGAAGAATACGGAGAACAGCTGCCCAATGTACTGTAGTAGGAGAAACAACAAATTGACTCACAACATGCACAACATAAGCAATATCAGGACGAGTAATCGTTAGATATACTAGATTTCCAACAATTGTACGATACATAGTGGGATCAGGTAGAGGAACACCATCCGAAGGAGTATATTTCACATTAAGTTCAATAGGGGTGTCAGATGTGCGATTATCAGAAAGAAGAGCTTGTTCTAGAATAGTGTCAATATACTTAGATTGACAAAGAAGATAGCCTCTAGGAGAATATGCAACTTCAATGCCCAAGAAATAACGAAGGAGTCCCAAATCCTTCATTTCAAATTGTTTTGTCAACTCTAATTTTAGTCTTCCAATTTCATCCATATCATCCCCAGTAATTATCATATCATCAACATATAAGCTGAGAATAATACGACCATGAGAAGTAGTCTTCAGAAACAAAGCAGGATCATAATCACTAGAACAAAATCCAAGAGAAGTAATAACTTTAAAGAACTTTTCAAACCAAGCTCGGGGAGCTTGTTTGAGACCATAAAGAGCCTTTTTTAACTTACACACCTCCCCTGAATTATGAGAAACACCTAGAGGAGGTATCATGTACACTTCCTCTCTCAGATCACCATTTAAGAAAGCATTTTTAACATCCATCTGAAAGATATCCCACTGACGAGCAGATGCAACAACAATCAGAGTGCAAATGGTAGTCATCTTAGCAACTGGGGCAAAGGTTTCTGCATAATCCAAACCATATTCTTGAGAGAATCCTTTAGCAACTAGACGAGCTTTATAACGCTCAACAGACCCATCTGACTTTGTTTTAATCTTATAGACCCACCGAGAGCCAATAGCCTTTTTACCTGGAGGAAGAGATACCAAGTCCCAAGTACCTGTCTTATACAATGCAGAAAGTTCCTCTTGCATAGCCTCTTGCCAAAGTGGATCAAGGACAGCCTCTTGATAGGAAGATGGTTCAGACAAACTATGAATTTTGGTTAAGAAAGAAGCAAAAGAAGAAGAATAAAAAGAATAAGCAAAATCTGGTGATTGAGTGGACTTATGAATACGTGGAGGATAACGAGGAGGTGGAGGATCAACAATCATAGGAGGTGTTTGGGAAGCCGTGGGGACATCTTGAGATGTAGTAGAACAAGTATCATTCCTGCAATTCTCAACTTCAATATTATTTATAGCATCATTATCATCTTTGGAAAAAGGATCAATACAGATGAGATATGATTTTGTAGTTTTGTGAGAAGACTCTAACATGGTATAAAATGGAATGTGCTTAAGGAAAACAACATGACGAGAAACATAGAGTTTGTT
Organism: Macrotyloma uniflorum; assembly: GCA_016859785.1. Lineage (NCBI taxonomy): Eukaryota > Viridiplantae > Streptophyta > Magnoliopsida > Fabales > Fabaceae > Macrotyloma > Macrotyloma uniflorum. The sequence goes on along the minus strand of BDMB01000007.1, from coordinate 5,034,673 downwards.
ATTGATAGGATCATAACAACGATAACCCTTTTGACCATCCCCATAACCAAGAAAAACACATATTTTAGAACGGGGAGATAATTTACTACGTTCTACTTGTGGAAGAAGAACAAAGCAAGTAGAACCAAAAACTTTTAAGAAAGAGTAATCAAGGACACAACCATACAACTTTTGAAATGGAGACATACCTGAGATAACAGAGGATGGAATTCGATTAATAATATAAACAGAAGTAAGAACAGCTTCTCCCCAAAATTCACTAGGAAGTGAAGCAGACAATAAAAGAGAACGAGTAGTTTCAAGAATGTGACGATGTTTTCTTTCAGCAACTCCGTTCTGTTGAGGAGTATCAGTACAAGAAGTTTGATGAAGAGTACCATCAGAGGCAAGTAACTCACAAAATTTATTAAAAGTGTACTCACCACCCAAATCACAACTAAAACACTTAATAACAGCATTATGTTGTGTTTTAAGTAAAGCACGAAACATAATATATATATTAAAAAATTCAGAACGATGTTTTATAAGAAAAACCCAACAATAACGAGTATAATCATCAATAAATGAAACATAATAACGAGATCCACCTTTGGTAGGAACCGGTGATGGACCCCATACATCAGAATGAATCAAGTCGAAAGGTGCATGAGAGGTAGAGACACTTTTGGTGAAAGGTAAGGCACTAAATTTAGCAAGTTTACAACCACAACAATCAGAAATATCACTAGTTTGCAACTTGCCCAAAACTCCAGTGGAGACTAAGTAGTTTAACCTAGAAGAAGAAACATGTCCAAGACGAGAATGCCATAAATAAAACTTAGATGATTTTAAATTCAGATTAAAAGATGATAAATCAACACTAGAAGCTGCAACTGTTGGAACTTTCAACTCATCCAACATATAAAGTCCCCCTTGTTTACGGCCTGTCCCAATCACTCTCCCTGATTGAGGATCCTGTACAGAACAATTAGTAGAGGAAAACAAAACTGAGTAACCAGATTCACATAATTGACTAACAGAGACAAGATTTAAAGTGAGATTAGGAATATAGTAAACATTGGAGAGAGACAAATTAGATGTAGAGACAGATCCAATACCTGCTAATGGCATTGAGGAGCCATCAGCAGTCATAACAGATATAGTTTGGGTAGAATTTAAAGATACAAAAGACTTAGGATCATATGACATATGATGTGAGGCACCGGAATCAAGGATCCATAAGGGAGGGGACATACCTGAAGCGTTCGAAGAAGACAAACCTTTTAAAGATGAGACAGACATGAGATGTGACTGACTAGCAAGAAATTGTTGATTTTTTTTTTTAAATTAATTGATGTTGGTAAGTCAACCAACAACAATTTGCCAACAAAGAAACTAATGGCTTTGAGAACCACCAAGAGAACCACCAAGAGAACCACCAAGAGAACCACCAAAAGAACCACCAAGAGAACCACTAAGAAAATCACCAAAGGGAACCACCAAAAGAACCACCAAAGGGAACCACCAAAAGAACCACCAAAGGGAATCACCAACGGGAACCACCAACGGGAACCACCAACAGGAACCACCAACGGGAACCACCAACGGGAACCACCAACAGGAACCACCAAAGGGAACGCACCAAATTGCACAGTGGAACAAAACTTCTGGGTTGAATGACAAATAGTAAAAAAAAAAATTTGATTGGCTTACACACTCTAAGGACGAACCTTGCTCTAGATACCATGATAACATAAGAACATAAAGAGAAGAAACAAGGGAAGGAGAAATAGAATATCTGATAATAACATATGGAAAAACCCTAAAAAATACAAGTCATAACAAGAATATAAATAGGACAATATATCAATAGTATAAAGACTAAATTACCCTCAACTAATAAATACTAATCAATATATAATATTCTATATAATATCCTAACACTCAGAAGAAGAAGCAAAACTTGTTGCTGGTTCATTTGATTTTATTGGACTAAACTATTACACCACTAACTATGCTGCCAATGCTCCTATATCCCCTCCTAATTATTCTACAGATGCCAATGTCAAATATTTGAGTGAGGAATCCTTTATTTCTATCTCTTCTTTAAATTATATGTAGTCTTCAATTTGTTAACATCACATTTTTCTTTTTTGTAGCTGAACGCGACGGGATTGTTATAGGTCCACAAGTATGTTCTTGCTCATGTCAAATTATTGATACATATTGTTATTAATTTATTGATTTTTCTAAAACTCATTTTGTAATTATATTTGTAGTATGGTCCAGCATGGTTATATGTCGTCCCCAGAGGATTTAAAGAATTATTGGTATATATAAAAAACAAGTACAACAACCCTTTGATTTACATAACAGAGAATGGTAATTCTACCAAAACTTATTTTCATTATATAAAAACTTTAATATAAAGTTTGTACTTTTATATGTAACTTTTCTTCTAATGTCTATTGTTTTTCATTTGTAGGAGTGGGTGACGTTATCACTGATTCAGAACTAACGGTTGAAGAAGCCATTCTGGATATTAATAGAATTGATTACTATTATCGTCATCTCTATTATTTATATATAGCAATGAGGTAATAAATGATTTATTTCATATATATTTAAGAATTTAGTTTTAAATCTAATTTAAATTGTTTTTTGTTAACTTTGTAAGGGATGGCGTAAACGTAAAAGGATACTTTGCATGGTCACTGTTGAATGGTGCGATGGTTATGTAGTTCGCTTTGGACTGAACTTCATTGATTACAAAGATCATTTAAAGCGATATGCCAAACTCTCTGCAACATGGTTCAAGAGATTTCTCCGGAGATGTTATTAGACTTGAAGATCATACTAGCATCACATTCTGCAACACAAACACTTTATTATTGTGAGAGTTAAATCGTTTTATCTATGTTTTGAGAATTTAAATCTACATGTTGAGATACTATTTTCATATATTTTTATTGTGAGTGAGTAAGAAATATTTGTTGTTAAAAAATTCTCTGTAAATTTAAAATAATTTGTCGTTGAAGAAATACTTAGTGTAAATTAAAAGTAGCTTATTGTTAAAAAAATATTTATATATTATAAAATTTGGAGAGATTTGTAAAAAAATATTCACGTGTATTGTATAGTAAATGGGAAAAGTTAATAAAAAAATATATTTATGTATTTTTTAACATCTATAAAATAATATTAAAAGACAAAGAAAAAAACAAAGGATAATTTAATAATGCATTTATATATATGAGTGGAAGAGTTATTTTTAAATTTAATGTGACCAGTTAATATGTGATTTATTTGTGACTTAATTTAAGTCTAACAACTTATTAACTAAGGTAACTAAAATTTAATATATTAATAAATGATCGAATTTAAGTCTAATAATTTTATTAACCAAATTCTGTCATGGAGTTAATTTATATCCAAAACTAAGTTAGAATAGGAGATAAAAATTAAAAACTATGATTGTTGTTGGTGAATGTTGCATCTTAATTATTTTCATAATATTATTTATATATAATGGGAAAGTTAATTTATATTCAAATTAATATTATCATAATTATAAAAATATGTTTATATATATGAGATAAATATTTTTAATAGAATAATTTATAATATTTATTTCATATTATTTCTTTTTTCAATAATGTCATCTTTTAACAAAATACATAAAATATTATTATGATGACGTTTTTTTTTTAATAAAATTAACCTTATTAAAAGATTTACAATGTATTTGTAAATTCATATAAGAATTTAAATTAATGTAAAAAATCGTTAGTTTTTTTGTATGAATGAGTTAGATCTGAATAAAGATGTGAAATTAAATAAGTTATATCATTATTATCAGTAGAAAGAAACCACACGTTGATCTAGTCAGATTGATTTATCATTATCTTTATTTGTTATGATTCCTAGTTTCTACGATTTTTCTATTTCTCTTTGTAACAATGCATATTTATGTTCTCATTACATAAAAGTAGAGTAGTTTACTGTTTCAAACTTGTGTGTATTAAGTAAAATCGTGCTCCATATGATATTCATAATGCAGAAGTGATAGATAAATAAATTGAAAGATGAACATTAGCGGAAATGCAGGGACACGACATGTTAATAAAGAAATAGAAAGCTTGGTGTTTTTCTTGTTTGTAACTTTCTCACGAGACAGCGAAAAGGACAAAAGAAACAGAATCATGTTTGAAAATTATATAAAAATGGTTTTCAAAATCCGGCCATGCCTGCACTGCAGTTTGAATTAGAAAACACGTTATTTAAAATTGTTTAAAACGATTTATGAGAAATAGCTTATAAATTTGTGCATTATGCAGAGTCTTCTCTTCATTGATCTTCAAGTGAAATGGCATACAAGGTGTTCTTTCTGATCTTCATTGCCATTTTTGGAACATTAGCATCACTTACACTTGCTGAACCTGTTCTCGATGTTTCTTCACTCAATCGAACCACTTTTCCTTCAGGCTTCCTTTTTGGGACTGCTTCTGCATCCTACCAGGTTTACACTTCATTTTCATTACATTTACATCTCACTCTTCTTCATCACTCATTGCTTCCAAAATTAATCATTTCGATAATTTACTTGGTTTAATCATTTAGTAGAGAGATATAATTATCTAATTAATTATTTAGTTTTATGTACACTTTTATTCAATTATATCTTATAATAATTTTTAGTACTTCTAATATTAATTTTTATTAATATATTTGTTATTGTCGATTAAAAGATATTCAGTTAACTTTTCATTAAATATAAATTTCTTACAAAATTATAATACCAAACTCAAATTTGAATTTTAAGATAAGTTTTATATTTTATTTATATAAATATACTTTGATTATATTTTTTAGTTAATATAAGTTTAATTTAATTTTATAAAATTAATTTTTAAGATAAAATTTTTATATTTTATTTATATATTATAATTTAATTATATATTTAATAGATGAAAATTTGAATAAAATATTAGTTTAAATAAATCCAAAAATCTAATATAATTTAAGCATCAAGATCAATCATAATTTATATTCAAATTTTTCTTTTAATTCATTAATACATTTTTTAAGGAAAAAAATTATAATAAAACTAAATTTAAGAAATAAAAAAATCATTTGAAAAAAATTAAGAAAAATAAATTTCTAATCATATATAAAAAGATAGCACCTTTCCTTTCCTACTATGAAAATATTCTACTTATTTTTATCAAGTCTTTTGAGATTTAATTTATTAATATTTTTGTTGTATTATATGTATGTATAGTATGAAGGTGCAGCAAAAGAAGGTGGCAAAGGAGTTAGTGTATGGGATACTTTCACCCATAAATATCCAGGTTTTTTGTCTTCATTTTTCTTTGCAAACTGAAGATTTTTCCTTTTTTTTTTTTTTAATTTTTTTGCATTTTCTATTCTTGACTTAACAGACTAACTTAACGAATTAACCTTATAATTCATCATAAAATTTAAAATAATTTTTGTTTTTAAATTAATGGAACTAACTGATGCTTAATCTAATAATAAACGTGGAATCGATCTCTGCAGATTTGATACAGGATAGAAGCAATGGAGATGTTGCAGTTGATCAATATCACCGTTACAAGGTAAAATCCAAATTTCATACATGATTACAGAAACAATCTAAAAAATCAAACATATAATGCACATTGTGATAAAACCATAAAATGGAAAGAAAAAAAAAATTTGGCAGATTACAATTTTTTTATATTTAATTAATATTATCATTCTTTTTAACCTCTTGTTCATGTTTATTACAGGAAGACGTTGAAATCATGAAATATATGAATTTGGATGCATACAGATTCTCCATTTCTTGGTCTAGGATCCTCCCAAGTAAGTTAAACACTAATGATTATTATTAGTTCTTATGTTTTGATTTTTTTAAGTGGATGTTTAGTGTTAACCATTTTAAATCTTCTGATAAATTATCAATAGATGGAAAGCTTAGTGGAGGTATAAATCAAGAAGGAGTCAAATATTACAACAATCTCATCAATGAACTACTAGCTAAAGGTAAAAGTTCATATATATTTTGTTTTCTTTATATTGTTTTAATCGAAGTTTGTATTTTAATATTTCTAAGTGACAACAATCATATGTAATTAAATATTAATATTGCAGGCCTAGAACCATTTGTCACCCTTTTTCACTGGGATCTTCCTCAGACTTTAGAAGACGAGTATGGTGGCTTCTTAAGTCCTCAGATTATGTAAGTGATACAAAATTTTATTTTTAATCGAATTATTTTGATCAAATTTACAGATACGACTACGTGTTGTGTTATATAATGTATATATGCAATATCATAATGTATGATTATTTTTCAGAAATGATTTTCAAAATTACGCAGAAGTTTGCTTTAAAGAGTTTGGAGATAGAGTGAAGTATTGGATTACTTTAAATGAGCCATGGAGTTACAGCACATTTGGCTATGCATATGGGATGATGCCACCGAATCGATGTTCTAAATGGTTAAATCCAAAATGCATTCATGGTGACTCAGGGAAAGAACCCTATTTAGTTTCACATCATCTACTTCTTGCTCATGCAACCACTGTTCAAGTGTACAGGAAGAAGTATCAGGTTCATAAACTTCGACATTATTAACATTGTTCTTAGGATCTAAGCACTATAGTTATCTCTATTGCTTAACATCAAAAACCCTTTACACAGGTATCTCAAAAAGGAGTGATAGGAATAACACTTGTGTCTAACTGGTTTGAGCCATCTTCAGATAACGAATTAGATAAAAGTGCTTCTCAGCGAGCAATTGATTTTATGCTTGGATGGTGAGTACATAACTTTACATCAGAATATCATCACCACATTCTTTAGAACTCAAAGTCACACATATTAAGGAGGTATAGCATAGCAGTTATTATGTTTGTATTCAGCTTTTTCTGGGTTGACCTTTCACATGAATCATCACAAAATTATCTTTACAACGTTAAAAACATATCATTCTAATGCATAATCATATAGGACTATTAATTAAGCCCTTATCTGCTATTCTATATGGTATATATGGTTGAAGTTCAAGATGAGTTGAAATCCTAAAAATGAAAAGGTTGAATAATATATAAGAAAAAAAGACACAAACATATAACTTTAAGATTTTGGATAAGAACTGGAGTCGTATTCAGTTATATAGTTGTGATTTATTCCATTGATGAAAATCTCTCCAATGTTATCCCCTCTTTCGATACCTAAGATATTGTATTCATATTGACAACTTCAAACATATTATATACATATTCTTGTCTCTCGTTTTTCTCTCCTTAATGGTAAGTTCAGTTTTGCATTATACTTGTATCAGTCACAAGCATAACTCATCAATAATGCAGAGCTTAAAGAATGAAAAAAGAATCTCAAATTGGATATTTTGATTTGTAAAATATAGGTTTATGGGACCATTGACATCAGGAAAATATCCAGAAAGCATGCGTTCTCTTGCTGGAAAACGATTGCCAAAGTTCTCAAAACAACAAGTCAAACTTGTCAGTGGTTCATTTGATTTTCTTGGACTAAATTATTACACCTCTAATTATGTTGTCAATGCACCTAATCTAGGCCACGCTAAACCTAATTACGCTACAGATTCTAATGCCAATCTTACAAGTAAGGATTTTTTTATCTATCATTTCTCTAAATTATTATTATTTTTTAAAATTTTGATAATAGATTTTGTTTTGTTGTGGGAGTAGCTGAACGAAACGGGATTCCAATAGGTCCAATGGTATGATAATGTGAAACTATAGCTACATGTTAATATTTTAGTTGATTTTATTATATATTTAACTTCGTTTGTAATTGTATTTGAAGGCTGCTTCAAGCTGGTTATATGTTTATCCCCGAGGAATTAGAGAATTGTTGTTGTATATCAAAGAAAAGTACAACAATCCATTAATCTACATCACTGAAAATGGTAACTACTCCAAATATATCATGTTTAATAACAGAAACCTCGTCATTAAGTTGTAAGTTAAGGTTATGTTTTTTGTTTTTAGTTTGTAATATGTTAATGTTTAGTACTTCTGATATGTATAGGTATTGATGAGTTCAATGATCCAACATTATCACTTGAGGAATCTCTTCTAGATACTTTTAGAATAGACTATCATTATCGTCATCTATTTTATCTTCACTTAGCAATCAGGTAATTTTTTTTTTTTCATATTTTAAAAGTATTTTATTTATAAATCTAATTTTAATTTAATTTTGTTGATTTTATTAGGGATGGTGTAAACATAAAGGGATATTTTGCATGGTCATTGCTGGACAACTTTGAATGGGGCAGTGGTTATACACTGCGATTTGGACTAAATTTTGTGGATTACAAAAATGGCTTGAAGCGATATCAAAAGCTCTCTGCAGAATGGTTCAAGATTTTTCTCCAAAAATATTAGACTTCAAATACCTTATAATTCCAATAAATACTGTTATGGAACACATTAACTACGAATTGTTATATCTTTTCTCCAATAAAAGGAATTTATAAGTTTTTATTTATTCTTTTTCTATCATATTTATTTTTATAAAGAATTAATTATTTACAAACAAAGAATTAATAATCCGAGACTTATCTTATGACAGTAATAATAATCCGAGACTGATTTTTTAAAAACTAAACTAAAATATCTTTAAATAAATTCGGAAACCACTACAAAGTATTTTAAAACGAAATAATTATCAACATTATAAATTAATACTTTTCTGATAAAAAAAATTAGAAAAAAAAATAAGTATCAACTGAAAAAAAAAATTTAATTATATCTAATTCAATTAAATTTATTGTAATTAAGTTTAGATTTTAATAATTATTACGTAACGATAATTATCTAATTAATTATTTAATTTTTCTTATATTTTTTTAATTAATTTTAATATTTTTAATACTAATTTTTATTAATATATTTGTTATTGATTAAAAAAGAATATATTATTAAATTAATTTTCTTAAGTTTTTCAACCATGTATAATTTATAAATTTTGGATACAATTTATTATTTTAAATAAAATTAGGAAAATGTATTCCTGGTGCACGGAAACAGAAGAAGACTTTTGTTGGCGGGAAATAGTGATGAATTTTACAAACGAAATTGCCTGAGGATGCACACTGCAAACAGTAGAATATACTAACTATTACGGATCTTGGCCGTCCAAATATCAGGATTTAGCGATTGATAAATATTTACCGTCGATCACAAGATTCGGTTTGGCGATTGGCCATGGCAGCGTGATCTGCAATGCGGGCGACAGCACAAGATCCCACGGTCAAATTCAACCATTTTCAGTTTTTTCAGCTTAGAACCCTAGCGCTGGTTGGGTGCTGGAGCTAGCTGAATCGAAGTTCAGAGCTCTCACTCCCTCCCTCCCTCACTCACTCTCAGCTAAATCTGGACTCAACGCATTCGTGGAAATCAGAATCCACGGCAATTAGATATTCTAGGTTGAAATTCCCATGGGTGGAATTAGCGATGAAAGCCCAACCGAAGCTAAGAAAACCAAGTCAAAGGCCCCTCGAAAACCGAAAGAAACTCTTCTGAAGCAGAGTCTCTCTCTCATGCTCTCTCCATGTTGAATCTCTGCTTAATTTCGTAGCATTTATCTTTCAGCTTATTATTATTTTTGTTTAATTTGTAGAATCTCCGGCCGAGTTCTTCGCAGAAAACAAGAACATTGCAGGATTTGATAACGTATGCGTAATTGTACAATTATGTGTTTGATTTGTTATATTTATACATTTTCGTGATATTCTTTTTGTATATATGTTTTCTCTGAAATTATGTGGATTTAACTACAGCCTGGAAAATCACTTTATACTACTGTTAGAGAGCTTGTGGAGAACTCACTTGACTCGGCCGAATCCATATCGGAGCTTCCGGTGGTCGAAATTACTATGTAAGTGTGAGTATGATGAATTGTGAACAAGTAAATGAGCTAATGTGAACACGGGTTTTTCTTGAAGTTTATCTGTAAATGATTTCTTTCATGCTGACTTGGTTGTTGTAGTGAGGAGATAGGAAAAAGCAAATTTAATTCCATGATTGGTCTAGTTGACCGTGAACGTGTTGATGCGGCATTGTATGACGATTATGAAACTGAGAAGGCTCGTGAGGTATGTTTACTTTTATCTTGTTATATTGGTTGTTGGCTTCTTCTATTTGAAATATACTACTAGCCTGGATCAGACTCTATGATTGGGTTCTGGTAGTATAAATTGTTAATTTCCTACGGTAACAAATTTGAAATTAGTATCTTGGTTCATTCATATAAAAAACATGATGCAATTTAGTAGACTAAGGGCAAAAGACTCTCTCTGAACAGGGTCCTGTTTTACATAATACCTTACCATGCAGAAACGAATGGCAAAAGAGGCTCGCGAACAAGAAATGCAAGCAAAGAATGCTGCCCTTGGAAAGAAAGTGAAAGAAACTCCAGCTCATAAGGGTGTCAAGGGTCGAGGGGAGGCTTCCTTTTACAGAGTTACATGCAAGGTGCACGTGTTTTCTGCCTCAGGGCTTCCTCTGTGATACTGTGTTGATATGCATTGCCTTTATTTGTTAATTTTGATCCAGCCAGCAGAACTGTTTGATCAGATTTTGAACTCCTATTTGAAATTATTTTCTCATTTTGTGGTTATCAATCACGTTTCTGTAAGTGAAATGTAGACAGTCTCATTCTTGTTACTAACTGCAGGACAATGGAAAGGGAATGCCACATGATGATATCCCAAATATGTTTGGCCGAGGTCAGTCAGTTTCTTGCTGCCTTAGCTATCTGTGAATCAACAGGTTCAGACATTTCTGTGGTAATTTTTTGTTGGTGGGAACTAGAAACGTCACTTGCTGTATGCTTATCTATTCACGCAGTTCTATCTGGGACAAAATATGGCTTGAAACAGACACGGGGAAAGTTTGGTCTTGGTGCGAAGATGGTATTGATTGATAACGTGCACTAGTTTATATATTATTTCCCTCTTTGTTTTTGTAACAGCTGGCAACTTTTCAGTAGAAGTTGTATTATATACTTGTTTCACTTGGCCTATTAATCAGCGTTTTTAATGGATGCAGGCATTAATATGGTCTAAAATGAGTACAGGGCTTCCTATCGAGATCTCTTCATCAATGAAGAACCAAAATTATATTTCATTTTGCAGGCTGGATATTGACATTCATAAGTATGACTTTGTTTTTAAGTATTTATTGTGAAGAATTAATATTTAAACTCCTTCCAAATAAACAAATTCTTCAATTTTCAGGAATATACCCCATGTACATTTACATGAAAAACGGGAGAATAAGGAACACTGGCGGGGAGCTGAAATTCAAGTTGTCATAGAGGGGAACTGGACAACTTACCGAGTATATAATACTTGTTTGATGAAATTTCAATAATTTCACTTCAAACTGTAGATATAATTGAGCAATTCCATCAATAAACTTTGTCATGATTATTCATTTTATTGAAAGAATAATATTTTGGTCATGTTTCATTAATTTGAACTCCTTTGTTTGTATTTGCAGTCGAAAATATTGCATTACATGAGACAAATGGCTGTCATCACCCCTTATGCACAATTTCTATTTAAATTTGTGTCAGATGCACCTGAGTATGTATATGTCTTTTTAGATTCTGCCCCCAAATCAACTATGCACCATCTTCTTATACAAGCTGTTCTTTTTGGCAGCAAGAATGTCTCTGTAAGATTTGCTCGCAGAACAGATGTAATGCCACCCATTCCTTTGGAGACAAAGCATCATCCATCTTCTGTTGATTTGCTGCTAATTAAACGACTTATTGCTGAAACATCAAAGCAGAATCTTTTGCAGTTTCTTCAGCATGAATTTGTAAATATCAATAAATCTTATGCTGAAAGATTAATAGGTAAGGAAAAACAGTATTTTTATTAATAATTTGTTGGATCTTTCTTCTTCTTATTGAGCAGATATTAACGCAGGTCTTCTAAGTTTTGTACTCCAGTTAACTGTTTGGATTCAGAATTCTAACAGAATTAATGAAACAGGTATTTGGTTAGGCAAAAGGAAAGTTAATAGTAAGCTAAGGTTCTCCACTTGATAATAGTCATTTATCCCTGATGTAAGCAATGTTATTATGCAATAAGTGTAGAAAGAAGATATGTCTGTCTCGCTTTGTTAATATTGAAATATGGGAATGATTAAGGGTCCTTTTCCTTAGTTGTATTCCCTTTTCCTTCATAAATTAGTCAGGGGTTTAGTTGCTCTGCTCTGTGTATAATTTTGTTACTGAAGCGCTGAAAGAGATTCTCTTGGTTGTCCTCGACTTTATAGTAAATTAGTAACAATTCATTTTGCCTGTGATTAGAGGAAGTTTATCTTGACGTGGTTCATTGTGCATATGTTATAGATGCCCAATATGTTTTCTATTTCACTCTTTACTCACTTTTTCAGGAGAAATGGGTCCAGACTTCAGCGCAAAAATGCCTGTGAAGTCTCTAACGTCACAGCAAATAGTACGCATTCATCAGTTGCTTCGTCAAGCCAAGTTTGATGATCCCAGTGGTCATGTAAGTAATGGAGTCTGTATTATGAGCCTTTTTATTCATATTTCATCTTTCATTTTTCCATTACTATTTATTATATTATATTCCTTACTGTCAATTTATGTGTCCATATTATCTATTTTTAGTGTCTTAGTCCTGCTGGCGAATACAATCTTCGATTAGGAATTATAAAAGAGCTGCATCCGGACATGGTTGCAACTTATTCAGGCAGGTTGTGGTTCAGTATCAAAGTTTTACTAGATATTTCTCTTATCTCAATTTATTACTTCTTGGAACTTCCTTATCTCTTAATTTTCTATCCTTGATATGGATCATCTTGGGTATTTAGCTTACTTTTTTACTCTATTTGTTGGAAGTTCTAGAGGATAAATGGAGCCACTATGCTAGAGGCCCATGAGAGATTTCCTAATGTTAGTTGTGTTTGAATTTTTTGGCAATTCGTAATATTTAAAGTTAATTTCTTCTGCCATTTATGCACAGTGCTCAAGTTTTTGAAGGCCATCCATTCATTGTGGAAGCTGGAGTCAGTGTAGGTGGAAAAGATGTCAAGCAAGTTAAGTTTCGATACCAACAATAGTTATGTTTGATAATAGTTTGAAATACATGTGTTAACTTTATCGTCTTATCTGAAAAAAATAGTTGGAGATAGAGTGAAATACTACAAATGTAGTAATAAACATGGAAAAAAAATATACAATAGAAAATAAATCTATTGTTAGAGATGTAAAAGGATTGGGCTCAGAGACATACTTCTTTTTATGTTCTTTTTCCTTGTTTTTGTGTTTTAGCACGCTTCTTGATCCTCCAGTGTTATTTTCTTTGTCTTATATTGTACTATAAAGAAAAAACACCTAATTTAACTTCTGAATATGCTTTCTGATGGATTGTGACAATATTCCCTGCCCTCACACTCCCACCTCTTGCTGTATTGTATTATGTTATAGTTTGATTGCCACCATGGTGTTAAATTAGGCGATGTTGGGTCATTCTTGATCAACTGGACAATGTTTGGAGCTAATGATCAAGAGATGTTTCATTCTGTTGTTAGAAAATAGTAATGGTTTGTCAGTGACAGAACATGTAATACTTGTCTCCAGGGTCTGAATATTTTTCGATTTGGGTTTTTGGAGCTAATGATCAAGAGATGTTTCATTCTGTTGTTAGAAAATAGTAATGGTTTGTCAGTGACAGAACATGTAATACTTGTCTCCAGGGTCTGAATATTTTTCGATTTGCCAATAGAATTCCACTACTTTTTGAGCAAGGTGCCGATGTTGTAACCAGGACCGCACATAAAAGAATCAAGTAAGTATGCACATAAAAACATAAGTTAGTTTTCCTTTCTAATTTTCATTTTGTTTGGATGAGGGAACAAAACAGGAATAAAAAGAAAGAAAAGAAGGAGAAAATGAAGGTATAAATGATGTTGTTTGGATGAAGAGAAACACAAAAATATAGTGAGAGGAAAGAAAATATAATCATGTTATGAAAGAGGCGAGGGTATAAATGATGTTTGGGATAAGGAGTGAATATTTTCTTTCAAGGTCAGTCCTGCTATAATGTTTCTTTCTTGCCAAAATCATTTGTTCCAAATAGTGTTTTATGATGAGGTGACGGAATAATGCTCAATAATTGTTTTCCAAAATTCTCTGGCATCACAAGACAACAATAGCCTATGAAATCTTGTTAAATACTTTTTCAGCTGGAGTAGTTACAAAATCAACCAGATACAAGATAAGATTGGTGTCTTTGTAAGCATTGTGAGCACAAAAATTCCATTCAAAGGAACTGGGAAAGAATACATTGGAGATGACATAACTGAGATTGCATCTGCTGTCAAGGTTTGAAGGTTTTAATTTGCAATTTTACAATTTTTTCTATGTAAAATAAGCTAACAGGATTTTTTTTTCTCCAATCTCTAGTATGCTATTCAGCAATGTTGTGTCCAATTAAAATCCAAGATTGTGAAAAAGATGCAGGCCCGTGAGCAGCAGGAGAGGAAACGAAATCTAAGCAGGTATGCCGAAATTTTATTTGTCCCTCTCATAATTCCTGCAATCAGCTGAAATGATGATGCAATTTTTTTAAGTATGAAATAAAATATAATTCCTACCATTTGGCAGGTATATCCCTGATGCTTCTGGTGCAGTATACAATGTTTTGAAACAAATGACACAGTTAAATGCAGCAAAGAAGATTCGTTATGAGGATGATGATGCAGAACTACTGAGAAATGTTTCTGAGAATTTGATTACTAAAGAAACATTAATTGAAAAGCTTGCTAAACATGTTGAGCAGGTATGCTACCTGGCTTTGTGTGAGTGTGCATATTTCTTAGTTCTTCCTATTTATAAACTGAAGAGATACCTCAACCTGAATAGATGTAAGTGTCAGAGTCTCAGTCAATTGATCCAGAGGAACAATTCTAGCCATATGAGCATCTCCACCTTAAGTTAAAATATAGATTTAGTTATAGTTGTAGCTAAAATAAGGGATAGCTTGAAGAATTACGAAATTGGGGTCGTAAAACCTATAAGTATTTTTTTTCTTGACCAACACAAACCGTTTCTGTTGATCAGGAAAATTTTCTTTTCATTCTGGATAGCTTTTCTTTGAGTTCATCTTTCCGAGAAACAACTATACCTTTAGCCAACACATCAAATGAAGCTTTTAGGCAAATACCCTGTAGGATTGTCTCCTATATCGATTTTTTGAACTGTGAATCTCAGACAATGAACAGAAGATAAAAAATGGGCTAGGGATGCTTGAATTTTGAATTTATTACTCAAATTTTGTGTATAATTTGAATATGCAGGTGGACTATGAAATGGCATTGGAGTATGCCACGCAGAGTGGAGTAAGCGAGGAACCCAGAGAAACAATATACATACAAGCATTGGAAGCTGAAAATAAGATGATCGACCTACAGACTCCATTTATTATTTTCAGAGTCTTTCAGTAGGTTTAGAAAATTGATTTGATAATGAAAAGAAATGAAAGTGAAGATGGTTTTTTCCAAATTAAAAATTTATATCGTGGTACACGAAAGAACAATTATTGTATCTATTCTTTTCATTTGTAACAATTACCAATAAGAATGATAAGATAATGCAGTGAGTTCTGAGATATGTTTCGCGTGCGTGCCTAGAAGTTGAATAATGACTTAAACCCACTAAAAACAAGGTTCTTTGCCCAGTGAAAACAAAAAGCTAAAAACTGTTTATTGTGATGATATAGATGTTAAAGAAGTTCTACGTCTGCCTCAATCAATTTGAAATGTTTATGTCTATTGGACAACTTCAGTTAGTACTAATTAGTTTTCTTTTAATTTAACATTATTTCTTTTCAATATTTAATTTATTTCATTGTAATCTAAACAGACCCTGACGCTATGAAGTCTCAAAAGCCAAACTTTGTTAGCGTTCAGAATAAATTAAAGCAGTAAAACCCATTTGTTTATTAAGAAGTCAATAATAAAAGTCACATAAAAAGTTTTATATTTTAACCAATAAAAAATTACAATCACTTTTTAAGATCGTTATTTAATCATCATTAAATTTACTACATGCCAAGTTCTAATTAGATGTATACTATCAATTTATTAACTAATTATTCTTAAAAGATATTGGCAAGTCTTTATTATGAGTAATTACACTTGTTAATTAAGAAAAATTACAGTAATAATAATAATAATGAATTTAGTTTTTATAAGTAACATGATACATTTTAAGAAATATTTGTGTATAAAAAAGTCTGATATATACATATGATATTTTTATTAAAATTTATAATATTATCTTAAATAATATACTAATGATAATTTTTTATTGATTTATAAATATAAATTACTTTATGCTGTAAATGCATAAAATTTAAAATAAAATTTTATACCCATCCTTTTATATATAAGATCAATTAACTAATTCATCATAAAAGCTAGTTAATTATAACATGAAGTGTATACACTTTTAAATAATTCTAACACTAATAAAACATTTTAAATCACTTAAAACTAATGTACTTGACCAATTACTATACTGAACTAAGAAAAATACTTTAACTTAAAAAAATATAACTGATAAAGAAAAAATATATATATTTTTTAGAAAAAAAATTATAGTTTATTTGTTGGAAAAAGAAGATATTATAAAAATAAATAAACTTACATCAAACAATTGGTGGAGTGAAAATATAATAAAAATCTTTTACATACACTGTTTGTTGCCCCCAGAGTTAACTGCAAGGGACATAGCCACCACATTATAAAAACGAAGCAAATATTTGATTGATATGCGGTCGAGTGTTGAAGCTAAAGAGAAAGAAAAGAAAAGTGAGATTTGATTCGAACAGAATTGGTAGAAACATTACATTGCAATTCAATTACATACTATATACATATTCAAATTTGCATGCTATTTTTCTTATATTGTATTCTAGTTATGGCGACGAAGGTTCCTCAGATCGCCATTCTGGGAGCTGGTATCTTTGTGAAGACTCAGTACCTTCCCAGACTCTCCGAGATCTCTCATCTCTTCCATCTCAAAGCCATCTGGAGCCGCACTCAGGTGCTACGCTTTCGTCCATTACTATTGCACAAATTTCAATCTCACCGTTACTTCACTTCAATCCATTTTTCTGCGCAGGAATCTGCTACGTCGGCCGTAGAGGTAGCTGGTAAGCATTTTTCGGGAGTGGAGTGTAAATGGGGAGAAAGCGGTCTTGAAGAGATCATCCAAGATGGATCCATAGATGCAGTTGCTGTCGTTTTGGCTGGACAAAATCAGGTCTCTTATTTTTCTTCTCTCACTCTCATTCACTTGTGTATGCATAACAATTAAGGTAATGGTTTCTCATTTAACTTCAAATCAAATCAGATAATAAATTATAACTTATAAGGAAAAGTTAGTCTGCAAATATAAAAGATGATATGAGAATTTACTCTATATCTATTTTTGAGGTATCTATTGTACGCACTGAACCCAATAGTGCTGGTGTGAGATGATGTAATGAGAAATTTTACATTGAGCAGGCCTTCAAATCTAAGAGGCAGATTGTTTGTTTGTCAACTTAAATTGTAATTGGAAGTACATTTGTA
The DNA here is from genome assembly GCA_016859785.1 of Macrotyloma uniflorum. NCBI lineage: Eukaryota > Viridiplantae > Streptophyta > Magnoliopsida > Fabales > Fabaceae > Macrotyloma > Macrotyloma uniflorum. Next base: position 5,017,019 of record BDMB01000007.1, on the reverse strand, counting down.
CTTGAGTTCTTAAGAATTTACAATTTCTTTGCATTTCTTTTACAAACAATTTGTTGCAGGCTGATATTTCACTGAGGGTGCTAAAGGCTGGTAAACATGTTCTTCAAGGTAAGGATTTTCTTAAATGTATGTGTGTACATAGTTTGTTTGCCAGATATTGTCTTTCTTATGAGGGACAGACTAATTGCTTCGGTGACGAACTTGCCTGGCTACTTCACGTCATGCTAGTAGTAAATTGATGTTTGATACTCATTTATTTAACATATATAATTTGTTCCATTGACTAAATTTTCTGTTTGTTTGGTTATATTGTACGTGTTGGATGCCTAATTCGTGGATATAAAGAGAAACCTGCTGCATCCTGTAAGTAGTGTTTTGTTATAGCAATTGTATACTTCTGTCTCCATGTAGATGAACATTTTAGGTGGTCTTTTCTTGATCCTCTTTTATTGTTATTGTATTATTATTCTTTTTCTATTTCTTTTCTTCATAGTGTGTATGCAAATCTTTTTTTTTTGTTTCCCTATGAGAAAAAAATAATGGACTAAGTCATAGGTGCATGTTATTTAGGACATTATTTAGGACTAAGTCTATTTCTTTCGCTTTATTCATCTTCACATTACCACATGTTATTTAGGACGCTCCTCCTTATATTCAGAGATCGTATCAAGGTACCAAAGAAGATTTTGGTGGTAAAACATGTTGAAAGTTAAAATCTTTCAGGGCAATAATATTGAAATCAAACTGAAACTCTGCTGCATTTAGGAACTCCTGAGAACCTCCACACTTCCTGATGACAATTAATCACATCTATTTGTAATAATCACGAGTGAAATACCATAATGCAGAAGTTGGAGTACAAAATTTACTAGGGGGTGTTATAGACCATACCATGATTCTCATCTCACAAAATCTGTTGGGACCCAATGATACCTTTGTAAGGACTTGGAAAAATACCCTTTCCTCAATCACATTGATAACTTTTATGAGGTGTTCATGTATAATTGTATATTCTATCTCTTTCTAATTGCCAGTTACCATATGATGCTGGTCTTATAAAATTTGTAGATCATATTGTTGTCATGTTTTGTAGAAACAATATTCTAACGTGCTTTCCTGAAATTTTAAACTCTTAGGCCCTGTTTGTTTGGGATGAAGATGGAGAGAAGGGGAGTTAAATTTAGTAGTTTGGTGGATAGAATGAGAAAGAATTGAAGAGGACGGACAAAAAATTAAGAAAATTGAAAACTACTAGTTGACTCCTGTATGTTTGAATTGTGTTGTATGAGGTGAGGGGTATAATGGGTATTATACTATTTAAATAGTTTATCTCCTATCAAATTTATAAAATTACACAATTTTCAAAAAACTTTCTCTCTATTTCTCACCTATTTCCACTCTACCAAACAACTAAACATTCAATTTTATTTTTTACCTATTTCTCTTTTCTCAACTTTTTTCTCTATTTCCATTCGCTCTATTTCTCTCTTCAAAACCAAACAGGGCATTAGCATAACTATACATCAATATACCAATGCAGGTACGAGTGAATTGGAAACTGCATTGTCTAGCTACAAATCTATTTCTGCTGATGCTCCTGCTCAATTAATTTGGTCTGTGGCTGAAAATTACCGATTTGAGCCTGGCCTAGTAGAGGTATTTGTTTGTTTCAGATCTTGACCTATGAATCCAACTGTGCAGTCACGTAAGTTTTTTGGCAGTGCAAGAAACTAATTGCTGGCATTGGGAAAATGATGAGTGTCCAAGTTATTATCGAAGGATCAATGAACAGTTCAAACCCTTACTTTTCAAGCAATTGGAGGCGCAATTTCACTGTATGTGCTTTGTGATTAAGTTGTGCACTCTTTGTATATTTAAATTTAAAAGAGCATTTTTCATACAACCTATGCTTTGGATCACTTCAATGAACTACCATTCTGGCCTAAAAACTAAAAGAACCCTACTATTGAATATAATAATTGAAGAATATATGAAATCTTAATATCACAAACTTTACGACAGCAATGAATAAGAATGAGGTTTAATTTTATTCCTCTCCCCACCAAATTCAAGTTTGAGTCTTTATATGATTTTATCTATGGAGAACTGAGACATTGTACTCCGTTTTTAGTAAGAATTTCTCTTTTTTCCTTTTCTGTGGCTATACTTGATAGCTAAACTGTTGCAAATATTGAAAAATCTGTAATAACTTCTCATGTTATTAGCATATAACTATGCCTTTTTTATTATATTAATTGTTGTTTTTTCGGTTCCTTATGTGAAGTTCTTTTTTTTTTTTCTTTTTTCTGGCAGGGAGGTTTCATTCTTGATATGGGTGTTCATTTCATTGCAGGGTTAAGAATGGTAATGTTGAACTTATGGTGTGCATTTCACTGATTATTTTATTTTTGACTCATGTCCTTCTGGTGTTTCCAATGCAATTTATGGCCCCAATAAACTCTGATTATTGGTCTTATCAAACGATACTCTTTGACATCTTACCAAACCTTTTGTTATTAGTGTTTAATGCTCTGCTACCAAAATACACTTGGATGAGGAAAAGTTATTGCTTGTTGATTTAAATTTTTTATGAAAGACTGTATTTTGACCTGTTTATAGTAAAGTTGCTTGTGATTCTAACGTTGATGAGGTTTCCTTTCGACTTGCTTCTCTATTAAAAATCCTAGAGAAGGGGTTTATAGGCTTGCCTTCTCTATATAATGATGTTCTCAAACCTTTTTTTTTGCAGCTTGTTGGGTGTGAGGTGGTTTCGGTTTCAGCTATGACATCTCATGTAGATTTGACCTTACCTCCCCCAGATAATATATCATCTGTCTTGTAAGCCTCTAGTTCATGGAGTTAACTTTACAATACATGACTGGAAATCCAAGATTAATTTTGGAATGTTTTGCCTTAGTCATTTGGAGAATGGATGTTCAGGAGTGTTTGTAATGGTTGTCTCCTCCAGATCACCCAAGGCATGTGATCAACGATCGTTCTTCTTTCAAATACATACATGTGCCACACATGCTAGGCTGTAGATATGCTTACTATTCATGTATTTATTCTTGCAAGTCTTTACTTATGATATTTAATACATTATAGACCTTGTGGCGAGTTGTTGGCCTGAATGGAACCCTGCAAGTTGAGCGTGGATTCCAAGGACAACATGGTTACCTGGTATGTACTGTAGTTTCTGTTACTGGTTTTCAATAATAAAATGGCGTGATTTTATAAATGTCTTGTGATGCTCTGCAGGTTTCATTTTATGGTGCCGATGGTCAAAGCAAAACCTCCTTTTTCCCATTCAGTGGAGTAACCGAAGAATTAAAAGCTTTTATTAATGATGTATCTGAAAACACCCTCAAGGTAATCGAGTACAAAATGTCCTCCGTCTCATATTTGAATTCCAAAACAAATTCCTCTCGTTGATTTATCATGTTACCTTTTTTACCAATTGCTTGTCCTAACATTCCCGGAACTGTAGATTCAGACAACTTCATGCACATATAATATAAAAAATGAAGAGCAATCTGAACAGGATGTTTTCTAGTCTAACTTATTTTCTTCTAGCAGAAGGGGAGTCAGTTTGTGGCTGAGCCTCGCCTCTCTTTTGTCGAGGGTGCAAGGGATGTTGCTGTGTTAGAGGCAATGCTTGAATCTGGAGCTAGGCAAGGTGAGCTAGTTCAGGTGAAAAAGTTTTGAGGTAATCATGAAATCCTTGAACATTGAACTGAGCAAGGAAGTTAAGTATAGATGAATAAGCTTTTGTTTAAATAAGTACCCTGATCAATGTCATCGGATGAAGTTTTAGGATTTGTATAAATTTATTGAAATTATTTCTGGTATGCTCTTGAATCTGAAACTTCTAATAACGTGAGGCAAAGTATTTGAAATACTGCAAATAGCTGCCATTTTTATTAAAACACCCTAGAAGCCAGATCCATTATTTTAATATATCATGCACATATAAATACTGTCAGAAACTTGGTGCTCTCATATTTCGTTTTACGCACATGCTTTCAAGCACTTAAGAATTTCTTAAATTATGGAGCACTTAGTGGACTGGATCGGGGACCTTAGCTTAACTGTCTATTATATGATGTATGAATTATATAAATTTGGGTATTTGTTAGAATGTTACTTAAATGCATTTGGTTGTCATAGGAATTGGTATTTAGTAAGTTGCTCTTATTTACTCTGTCTAGGAGATAGTACCTACTTATTCTGTATAATATATAATAAGTATAGTGAGATATGTGTAATAATAGGTTTTTAAAACGAGTTTGACCTTAATCTTTAAAATGGAAAAAACTGAATGCAATTGGCGCTGACTTTGCAAAAGAGTGTTGGAATAATGATTAAGGTCTCCTTTTTAGATCATTGTCTTCAAACGCATTCAATTAACACTTTTAAATTAATAAATTCAACTGCACCATTTCCTAAAATTAACATTTCTTCCAATTTTTGTTCATAATTTTGTAAAAGATAGAGGGGTTTGGGTTTAGTCCGTGTTCGGTTCACCAAACGCAGAAATATTAGGAAGGAAGAAATGACTACGCAATTCACAACTCGGACGTGGAAATTCTCAAGAAACGACGCCAATGCTTTAAAATACTTCGGATTTGGATAACAATAATATTTAAAAGAAGGTTGTGAAAGTAATATTTTTCTTTAAGAAAATTCGGAAAAACAAGTACATAATGTTTGGATGGAAACAGAGTTTATAAAGAAAGAAAATTTTAAAAAAAATGATGAAAAGATTTTTTTTTTTTAATTTTGATTTAAACCTTATTAGTCTCCTATTTTATTTTTATTATCAATCTTTTTTCTTTTTTTTTTTTCCCTGAACTTTCCATACTATAAAAGTCAAGAAAATTTTAATTATTCTATATATTTTGTCTGCATGACACTAATTTATATTAGTTATTAATGTCATAATAAGTTAAAAAAATACAATCGTGTTGTAATCTTTGCAATTAATATCAAAATTGCTTAAATTTTAGTGAATGATCAAAATAATTAAAAACGAGCATAATAATATTTTTTTAATGAAAATAATAAACATATATAATCTTTCATTATAATATTTATTTATAGAGCAATCTGTTTTTCTATCGTAATAAAATATTATAATTAATATGAAATAAAAATAATCAAAATCATTATAAGTCAATTAAATTAAATTTATAAGTGTTTTAAAATATATAATTATTAAAACTCGACATCTATTTCTTAATCTACTCTTCCTCAACTTTTGTCAAAGCACATCGATTCTCAAATACCTTATTATCATCACATTACCTTAAACCATAAACAAAAGAGCCACAACTAATCAAAATCCGTTTTAATTCTACCATCTTCACCTAAACTAGACTTCATATATATGTATATATGTCAAGTTATTTCTAAAGTAATTTTTGGATTATTAATTTTATATTAATACATGAGTCTGACATTTGATTGTGTGGGGTTAATATATACATTTAGAAAGACAAAAAAAATTAATATATTTAATTAATTTTAAAAAATGAGAAGGTTCATCTCTGGATCTTAAAATTGTTTTTGTATATATAAATTTGGATTAATATAATTTTGAAATCTATTAAAAAATTATCAAATATATTATATTATATATAGCGACTTATGATTCAACAACGGTATCAAATCAGCGTATAGATTCTCTTTAATTTATTCTGCTTGAATAATATTTATGATATATTTTTTTCATCATGCTAATTATTTCATTCCATTTTGTGTCCTTATTATAAAGAAAAATATATAAAAACTCTCCTAGACAAAAGGAGGAGACAAAAAGTTGCAGAAGGTTGTTGCTGATGTACAGTACCTTTTATGTTTGAGCATGGTAGACAATCAGTTTGCACCGATCAAACGTTTTAGTCATTTTTTTGTTTCGTTTAGATTTCACAGATTCACTACATATTTCCTTTTGTTTTTGGTGCATCTTGTGCACCAAGAAGAAGCTACGAAGATGGCAGCAGTGACGTTTGAGGTCAGTGATTTACGTCTATACAAGTTGCGTGTGCATGAACTTCAAAGAACACCAAATATTTGGTTTGGGTGGTTGTGGTAGTTGAAGAAACAGCACTGATGCACAAAACCTGCTCCATGAAAAATAAGTAATCCAAAAAAAGTAAAAAGTGCAACACGCTCAACTTTTGCCTTTTCCTCTTGCCATGTTGTCTGTTTGGATGAAATGGTTAATGGTTCCTTTGAGAAAATTGAGAATCTGTATACAGTAGAAACACACGGGTTCTGAATTAAATGGTTCTTTAAAGCAGCAGGTTGTTATTGATTTTTTTTTTCTCTAAGGTTCGCTCTTTGTAAACATTTAGCTTAGCTTTTTTCATTTGAAGTATTTTCCTTACATTGGTGCAGGTTAATATTGGTGAGTGTGGTTTCTAAGAGAGGAAAAATGCATAAGCCAGAAGGGCCATTTGAGTTTGCTCTCAAGGAGACCTCGCCTAACATAGGAGCAGCTGCAGTTATGAGGGACAAGCTCTCCTGCACCTATGACCTGGTTGAACAGATGCAGTACCTTTATGTTCGAGTGGTGAAAGCCAAAGATTTACCAGGGAAGGATGTTACTGGTGGTGTGGATCCCTATGTTGAAGTGAAGCTTGGAAACTACAAGGGCCTTACCAAGCACTTTGAGAAAAAGTCCAATCCTCAGTGGAATCAGGTTTTTGCCTTCTCCAAAGAAAGGATTCAAGCTTCTGTTCTGGAGGTGGTGGTGAAAGATAAGGACGGTGTTGTGGATGACTTTGTAGGGAGAGTGATGTTTGATCTTAATGAAATCCCAAAACGTGTGCCGCCAGATAGCCCTTTGGCTCCACAGTGGTACAGGCTGGAAGATAGGAGAGGTGACAAAGCCAAGGGAGAGTTAATGTTGGCTGTTTGGATGGGAACTCAAGCAGATGAGGCATTTCCTGATGCATGGCATTCTGATGCAGCAACTGTTGGTCCTGAGGCTGTTGCAAACATAAGATCAAAGGTTTACCTTTCACCTAAGCTTTGGTATGTCAGGGTCAATGTTATTGAGGCTCAGGACTTGATACCAAGTGACAAAACCCGGTATCCTGAAGTTTTTGTGAAGGCTAATCTGGGGAATCAAATTTTAAGAACTAGAGTATCTCAGAGTAAAACCATAAATCCAATGTGGAATGAGGACTTGATGTTTGTTGCTGCTGAGCCATTTGAGGAGCCCTTGGTTCTGACTGCAGAAGACAGGGTTGGACCAAACAAGGATGAAATCATGGGAAGGTGTGTCATTCCTTTACACAATGTGCAAAGGAGGTTAGACCATAAGCCTGTGAACACAAAGTGGTTTAATCTTGAAAAACATGTGGTTGTTGAAGGGGAAAAGAAGAAAGAGACCAAGTTCTCAAGTAGGATACACTTGAGGGTTTGCTTGGAAGGTGGATACCATGTGCTGGATGAATCAACTCACTACAGTAGTGATCTTAGGCCAACTGCAAAGCAGCTATGGAAGGCCAGCATTGGAATTCTGGAAGTGGGGATTATAAGTGCACAAGGGTTGATGCCAATGAAGACAAGAGATGGTAGAGGATCAACAGATGCCTATTGTGTTGCTAAATATGGGCAGAAGTGGATCCGTACTCGGACTATTGTGGATAGCCTTGCTCCAAGGTGGAATGAGCAATACATTTGGGAGGTTTTTGATCCATGTACTGTTATCACAGTAGGGGTTTATGATAATGGTCATTTACATGGGGGAGATAAATCAGGTGGATCAAAGGATTCAAGAATAGGCAAGGTGAGAATTAGACTATCCACTCTTGAAGCTGATAGGGTGTACACACACTCTTATCCTCTTTTAGTACTGCATAATTCAGGTGTGAAGAAAATGGGAGAAGTGCAATTGGCAGTAAGGTTCACGAGCTTATCTTTGATAAACATGTTGTGTATGTATTCACAGCCTTTATTGCCAAAGATGCACTACATCTATCCTCTGTCTGTGATTCAACTAGACAGTCTTAGGCATCAGGCTATCCAAATTGTGTCAATGAGGTTGAGCCGAGCAGAACCACCACTGAGAAAAGAGGTGGTGGAATACATGCTAGATGTGGATTCACACATGTGGAGTATGAGAAGGAGCAAAGCCAATTTCTTCAGAATAACCAAAGTTCTAGGTGGGTTGATAGCATTTGGAAGGTGGTTTGATCAGATATGCAAATGGAAGAACCCTCTCACATCCATACTCATTCACATCCTTTTCATAATACTGGTTCTTTATCCAGAGCTAATACTTCCAACAACTTTCCTCTACCTTTCTCTGATTGGAATTTGGAACTTTAGATGGAGGCCAAGACATCCTCCTCATATGGACACAAGACTATCACATGCTGATGCTGCTCACCCTGATGAACTAGATGAAGAGTTTGATACATTCCCTACTTCTCGATCATCAGATATGGTTAAAATGAGGTATGATCGTTTAAGAAGCATCGCTGGGAAGGTTCAAACTGTTGTAGGTGACTTGGCCACCCAAGGAGAAAGGTTCCACAATCTACTAAGCTGGAGAGACACAAGGGCTACCACTCTCTTTGTGACATTCTGTTTCATTGCTGCACTAGTTCTCTATGTTACTGCTTTCCAAGTTGTGTCCCTTCTCATTGGCTTCTACGTGCTAAGGCACCCCAGATTCCGCCAGAAACATCCTTCAGTCCCATTCAACTACTTCAAGAGATTGCCTGCTAGAGTGGACAGCATATTGTAAACATTGTTGATCCCTCTCAATTTTCCAAATCATAATTGCCTTGATCAGATTTCAAGCCAGGGAAGAAACATTGTGCAACTTGCCCTTTATCACAATGCCTCAGTTAATGTGTTACTTTTGCCCATAGAAAGTGTCAAATTTCATGTCACTGCAATTATGCTCATCTAATGTGAATATAAATAGCAGTAACTAGATTTTCATTGTAACCCTGTGATGTTTTCAGTGTTATGTAGTATAGTTAATCTTACTATTGGACTGATCTCATTTTATTGACATAGTTAATTATTTCACAGAAAGTTTAAGTACAAGAAACCAAAAATGTGTATTTCTCCATCCTATCCGCTTCTCATGATTCAAGAACTAAGTTCAGGCTTTCAGCTATTTTTCAGTTCAATCAGTTGTGCATGTGTTGGCCAACACATACATTTTGGTGATTGACGCGTGCAAAGTTTTTATTTCTCACTTATGCAGATTATATGTAGTTCTGTTGTTGCTTCTGAACAATCAAATATATAAATTTCATCCATTTTATTTAGTGCTTTATTAAAGACATAGTCACCTCCATCCAACCAACTAATGACAAATTAGTTTGGAAACACTCAATCTCGAAAGTTTTCTTTTAAACATACTTACTCTTTCGCCAGAACATTGATTCCCACACAGCTCTGCTTCAAAAATCTTTGGGTTGCTCATCAACTGTGTATAAAGAAAATTTGTTGATTTTTCTATTAAATATTTTTAAAATAATAAAATTATTTTTTATTAGTTGTTAATGCACTTTTTTTAATATTGATAATATATAAACATATGTATGAAAGAGATTGTTTAATGACAAATGTAAACAGTCTTTGCTTGAAAAGCATATGGCATGATGTAATACGTAGGCACTCGTTGCTTCTGCATTGCCAATTGGCAAAACACAAAATAATATGATTTCAAGCACCATCATTCTGTAACTGTTATTAAGAATTAATCAAGTACGAAACTTTATATTTATTGCATAAATGTCATTTTCATAAAAAAGTTACCATTTGTCTGTGAACTTCATGTTGCATCTAATTAATTTTGGCTCATGGACGAAGTAATGTTTGAATCAAAGCGAAAACGAAATCACTAGTCACTATGGCCTGCTAAGTGCTAAAATTTGACCCAGACATGCATCAACCCCATAACTAGTATCACATTCATAATCATAGTTTATTTTACTTGTTAATATGTTTTCAGAAAGTCATTTTCACTTTCTCATTACCATTGCAAAAGGAAAAAAGAAAACGAGATCAAATTTACTTGTTCATTTATAATTTCTTTGTGCAAATTGATTCAACGATACATCTTTTCTTACAAAATGTTTGGAAAAATAAAACAATTCAATTTGCATTAAAAGAAAAAAAAAAGTACGTATAGGACTTATTCCATCTTGTGTGTGAAATATATATACATAATTTTATAAACGGGAATGATCACATGAAAGATTATGTCAAATTTGAAGAAAATTTGAATTCGAAAAATTACAAAAAAACTGAGTTGGATTCGTTCAAGTTTAATTCGAAGGTGTTAGAAGGGTTTATGAGTTTGGACAACTCGTGAACCAACCCAAGTATCTGTCTTTGGGTCTTTGACATTATTTTGAGTTAAACTCAACCTGTTTAAATTCAATGACCCATAATTTAGGTAATGATTTTTTGTTTTAAAATATGAATGAAAATCCAATTACTCAATTTTTTTTAATTATTATTTATTTTTTAAGTTTTTTTTTTATTTTGTTAAATTAAAATAGTATTTAAGTTTTTTTAACTCTGTTGACCGAATCTAATATGTCATCAATCGGGTTGATTTGATTGGATTTAATAAAAAAAATACATAAATTCAATCTAATATAAATTAAAGTATTTTAATAAAATTAGATAATATATTTATCTAAATTTAATCCAACTTTGACTAGTGTATACTTCTAATAAGTGTCAACCCAGTTTACTCAATCTAATTAACCATAATAACCAGATTAAATCAGATTGAGTTATTATGTTTAAATATTTAAAAAAAATGAGAGATAAATTAGAAAACATTAAAGTTGATCGGATCAACCCAATCTGTATTTATTATACTATGTTTTCATTCTATTCTTAAAAGATTTTTTTTTTTTTAGAATTTTAGGATATTCAGGATTGTTTCCACCCATTGTTGTCATTTTTTTTGGTGATGTCTAAGAACACGTCTCATAGTTCACCATAATAAGATCTGAATTTTTTTTTTCTTGACTCGTTAATGTTATTATTTGCTCAATTATTTGATCAGTATTTCCATTTCGTTAGAGAGTCAATTTCAAATAAAAAAGATTTTTTTTAAGTGCGAATTTGAGTGGGAATAATCCCAGGAATCAGACTATATTTAGTTTACAACCTGAAAGTTCAAATATATTTTGAAGGCAATGACTAGGTACAGAGAATTTGAGTAGTGTACATGAAATTATAGATTTTAATTTGAAGGATCGTTATATAAAATAAAAAATGATGTCAAAGAGAAAGATGTTGATAAAGAAAGTTTGAGAAAGCATGGAATGATGCAATGTGTTTGGCAAACACAATAATCAGAATTATGTAATTTTTGTTGAGGATGAATGAAGCAACAATTTTATATTTTATTATGGAAATGTCATTTTCGTTAAAAAGGAAGCATTTGTCAATGCATTTCAAATTGTATGTAATTCGTTTCTGCAAATGCTTGCATCTCTGCTTCTGTCATTCAGAAAATGAAATCACAACAGCCGGCTATGCCAGATTACACCCTAAATCCACTCATTAACTCCAAACTTATATTCCCATTCATTCATAATCATCATTTATTAATTTAACCAGCATTATAAAATTTTATATCGATTAAAAATAAAATCAAATTGAAATATATAAAATAAATATAAACTCTTTATTTTATGAGTAAGTTAAATTTAAAATCTATTTCTATTATAATATCATAATTTATTTTAAGATTGTTAATTTTATTATATTACTGGACCATCCAAAAAATATAAATTTATTATGCTAATGTAAATATGGATTTAAGTTAATATCTCGATTATAAAATAAGTGTAAATTTCATTTTATAAATTCAACTTATTAATTAGTGACATATTTAATTGTTGTATTATGAAGATATTAATCGATAAATATATAAAAAAACTTTTTTAAGAGATTATATTTATTATTGTTTTTTATATTTTATCATTTTTATCATATTATATTACTTATTATATTTATTTATATTTTTTTCTTTCAGTAAATTTCAAACAACTTCTAGGTTTTAACCAACAACTTTTTATGTTAACAAGTTCTTGAAGTTTTTAACAAAGTTTTATTATTGACAAAATTCACGTAAACAGTAACTATGTGTGTCTTATTCCATACATGATAAGATTCACACCAAATTACTATGTAGCTTGAATTTTCAGTACTAAATATTTTCTTACAAACAGTTATTCTGAAAAGAAAGTGAAAAATAACATATTCTATGTATTTGTATATTCTATGCCTTAAAAATGTTAATTTCCAATGGATATATATCGTGCTAGGCTTAAAATGTCAAATTTAATATTTATTATCTAATCAACGAATATGCTTAGGAATAATCACAAGAATCAAATTTAATATATATAACATAAAAGTACAAGTTTTCCAATTCATCACAATAAGAACAGAAAAAACAAATGTATCATGAAAAAAATAAGTTATCTATTGATTATATAAAACAATTTATAAAAGTGATTTATACTCTATTAAACTAATGTATCATCAACGGAAAATTAATGAATAGTAAAATCATTTTTAAATAAAGTAAATGTTGAAACAAAGAAAAAATTCTCGAATATTCTTTGTTGTGTTTCTTCTTCTTTTGTAACGAAGATAAGCTAATTATTTTAACACTACATGTTAGGGCAAAAGAAGATTGGGTTGGATTTTGAAGGCAAATAAACATTGTGATTTTCAAGTGCTGAGATTTTTTTTCATATAAAAGTTTTCACTAAGATGCATATATAGTCTTCTTCAAATCTCTTAATAAATCCACTGAACCTGCATTTCAATTCTTTAGTTGATTATAACATAATATACGACAAATTATTACCAACCAATTAACATATCATAAAATTTAAACAACCTAGGAAGTATATACCAGAATTTAAGAATCTCTTTTCAATAGAATTTGTCGCAGCCAAAGTCTTGTGAGTTCCAAATCCAAGTTCAACAAAGATAAACTGGGAAGCCACATCCATATGAAATCAATAAGCATATACCAAAAACTTTTAACTTATAAATCATAAGTTAAGTTAGCTAAGACCACTTAGTTATTGTTTGCTTCTTCATACAATATGCATTAAATAACTTTTGAAGTCTGAACCTTTTTTAATAGACACTGCAACTTTTTTCTCTGAGAAACAATCTCGTTTTAATGATTGAATATATGAAATCTATTTATAAAAAATGAAATAGTTTTCTTTCAAATGTTTAATGCAATACTTGTATTTATTTTTGAAACTTCTGATAAATTCATGAATCAGAGTTACCTATGAGTTTTGAACTCTAAACTATTAACGACAAAATAAATACATAATCTACTCATCGTGAGCTTTGGAAATTCCGTTTTAAATTATAATCAGATTAATAAGAAGCACAATAAGATTATTATTCGAATCTAGAAAAGAATAACCGCTGTTAATTATCATCTTTTCATTGTGTAAGAAACCCATGAGCCTCGGGTTTAACTGTTTATGTTATTTGAAAGAGAAATGTTATACTTCTGAAAAGTCTTGTAACAAATATTTTCTTTAATCAGGATGATTAAATTAAAAAATGTCTTTAACATCTTAGATATTTAATATAAACAGCAATAAATCTATTTACCATACAAAGAAGCAAAGATTAATTAATAATGTAAAAACTGTTATTTTTGAAGATTTAGAATTATTGTATCTGAAATTGCATGTGACAGTGTTGTGTTTGTGCAGCATGAAATAAGACTAAGATTTAGCATCTTAGTATTATCTATTATTACAAGGTTGAATTGTCAGTATCAGACGAGTTCCACAAAGGGAATATCTGCATCTCCAAATGCAAAGTTAAGATGTGAGTGAAAATCTCGTAGTTATCGAGACCGACTGAACAACATTATCAACTTGTCGCTACTCTTAGGAGTAGTTTGGACTTTTGAATCCTTGGACCCTTCTTTTATATATTAATACTGCAATGCAATGACCTCCTCTCAATTCAGTCTAAACATCAAAATAGTATATTAATTATACAACTCAACTTGAAACAATAGTTCATTTTTCCTCACATGCCATTTGGCATCTAGAAAAAACTTACATAATTACTCAGGTAACTATAATAACTACTTTTCTTCTCTTCAATCTCTTCTTGCTTATAACCATTTTTGATTTCACTCATCATGGCCATGCCTTATCATATCAACATCTCAACATGTCTCATCTTTTGTGTGATATTTTCCCACAACTTACATGTGTGTTGCATGTGTTGTTCACTTCAAGTTTACGAGTTTATGCTTACAATGACATTGCAGTTACAGCAAGAGCTGCATGTAATAATGGTCCAAGCCGATTGAGAAGTTCTCATCAAGATTGACAAGAAAGTGGTTGTGTAAGGTATCTGTCGGTTAACTTCTCTCAAAACATTGCTGCAGTTTCTTAATATCAAAGTGCAAATAAAACTCATAAATTGGTCTTTTCTAAATTTGGCAACTTCCTTCCCATAAAGCAACAATCTTGTTAATTTGTTTAGAAAAGAACAGTTTTCTGTTTCAAATCATGTTAAAAACATTTTTTCATTTGGTTGTGTTTCGTAGCCGTACCTTCCAAATATTTTCTATCATGGGGTGTGATTAATCTGGAAAGTTTATGCCATTTATAATTTATCACCACAACTCTCAAAAACTGGATTGAGTTAGAGTTAGAGCTTCATATTGATCTTCTTTAACTTTCTCGAAAGTCAGTGATCATGACAACTGTTTTTGTGTACTGTGGGATTGGATAATGATGCATGTATATGGATAAAAACTAAAGCAAGTGAAGTTGAAAGTAATCATTGGACAAAGTTGCAATTGATCTCACAAATTTCACAGATTGCAGGTTTTGAATTCAGAGATGGATTCAGAAAAATCAGTAGAGGATCAATTCTCCAAGCTACATCCTTCCATGCCAGTAAACACCAAAATTGGGATAGTGGGTGCCGGTCCAAGTGGCTTATCAGCTGCTTATGCACTGGCCAGGCTTGGATATAATAATATCACTGTCTTAGAGAAACATCACTCAGTTGGGGGCATGTGTGAGTCAGTAGAAATTGAAGGTATCCTATATCTAAATACCACTCTCTAGCTGAACCAATTGACTATGAATTTTAATTATGTGTTCTACACAGGAAGTGTTTATGATCTAGGTGGCCAAGTTTTGGCTGCAAGCAGTGCTCCGGTCATCTTTCACTTGGCAAAAGAGACAGGTTCTCCACTAGAAGAAATGGACTCTCACAAGCTTGCTGTTATTGACAGTTCCTCAGGAAAATACCAAGATGTCAAAGTTGCTGATGATTATGTATCTGTTATGTCACTTACATTAGCAATCCAAGTTAGTCTACTTCTTTTCTTTCGTAGACACATAATGAAAAATCCTTAAATCCTGTGACTTGAAAATTGAAAATTGAAAATTGAATGATGTTAATTCTGCTTGTGCTACTAACAGGAAAAGGTGAAGAATTCTGGTCGTTTAGGGGTTCATGCTGTCAGCGAAGTTGCTTCAGACTTAGCTCCAGATTATCTAGAGCATCATGGACTTAAATCTGTCCCTAAATCCGTGGCTTACGGTTACACTGCTTCAGGATATGGGTTTATTCAAGACATGCCTTATGCCTACATTCATGAATTTACTAGAACTTCCATGGCTGGAAAAATTCGACGATTTAAAGGTGGGTATACAAGTCTTTGCCAGAGGATTGCTGAATCACTTCCTATAAAACTTCACTGTAACACTGAGGTGTTGGCAATCAAGAGGAACTCTGACAGTGTCACCGTTAATGTCAAGAGCTCAAATGAAATTGAAACTATGGAATTTGATAAGATCATAATCTCGGGTAATTTTCCATTAAAATATGGAAGAACTTATAGATCAGTGCCTTCAACTAGCACAGGTACGCACATTTCGCACTGCTTCATATTTACATATTGTTTTTATTTGAATTTAATTTGAATACTGTTAATTAAAATATATCGAGAGCGTGAAGGTTTTTACACTTTCATCCAATCATAAATTGACATATAATAAACATTGTTAACTTTTGTATTAATTACTTTAAAAGCTATATCTAAGATAGTTTCTAATTACTTGACTCTGTAAAAATCTTTATACCAACAGTATGTCAAAGTTAATAAATCCTTTTCTTATGGCAGAGTGTGAAACAGAAGTAATGGATGTAAGTGAGCTTGAAAAGGATTTGTTCAGCAAAGTTGAAACAAATGACTACTACACAACTGTTCTAAAGATCAAGGGAATGGAAGATATGCCCGTTGGATTTTATTATTTTAGAGAATATATAGAAGATCCCAGCACAATTGGAAATCCAGTTGCCATGCAGAAGTTTTATGCAGACAGTAACATATTCTTGTTCTGGTCCTATGGCAACTCTGCCGACATTAAGGGACCAACTGTCACTGAGCTTGCAATCAAATCAATAAAGTCCATGGGGGGAGAAGTTGAGAATTTCATTCTTCAACGTCGTTTTAAGTATTTTCCTCATGTCAGTAGCCAAGGTATTTTTTTCAGTAGTTTTCAAAATCCAATTTCCCTTTCAAGCAAGAATTCTCCTTTTCTTTCTTTTTTTTTCACATCATACCAACTAACATAAAAAGATACAAAGCAAGTGGGGACTATATATATCAAAACCCACTCAATATCAAGAAGCAAACCTATAGATAAGTATTCAACATCTATTTCTGAAAAATTAAAAAATAAAAACTAAAAAATTCTGTTATATAATCTTACCATCTATTACATCTAGCAAACAAGACTTCTAAATTTTGAAGTTTTGGGAGCAGATATGAGAAACGGATTCTATGAAAAGTTGGAGTCAGAGCTTCAAGGTTCAAGGAATACTTATTATGTCGGCGGGCTTATGGCATTTGAGCTTACAGAAAGAAATTCATCGTATGCCATGGCTTTGATCTGCAAGAACTTTGCAAATAGTGGTGATTTGCCAGTGTTTCCTTACATTAAGGTAATTTATCACTTATTACCAGACACTTTGAATAATCTAGACTTTACATACTTTGATCAGTCATTTTTTCTAAATAGAGCTGCACTTACTAGAAGTGCGTCTTCTGCAGAGTTTGTTTCCCTTGCAAACTGAGTTCCAGAAAAAGGAGCCTAAACAACTAGGTGAATTGCCCGGAGTTAAATTTCCCAATTTGCCAACTTTGAACAGCTATTTAAAGCATTGGGGAACTCATCCAGTCACTCAAAACAGAACTCTTTACACTTGGATAAATGAAGGAGGGACAGTGGGTGGCAAGAGGACATATGGAGAACAACATTTAAATGCTTCTTGTATTTCGCATAAGCTCTTAACAAGTCAAAAGCCAGTTATCAAACCTGGTGACAGGGTTCTCCTAGTCTATGTTCCTGGTCTAGATTTCATTGATGCCTTCTTTGGATGTCTAAGAGCTAAAGTTTTACCAGTCCCAGTTCTTCCCCCGGATCCCATGCAAAGAAGTGGACAAGCACTTCTAAAAATTGAGAACATTGCCAAGTCATGTGGCATAGTGGCGATTTTATCAACAGTGGCTTATCACTCAGCAGTTCGTGCAGGTCTAGTTAAAAGTTGGATCTCGTTAACTGGAAAAAATGGTAAATCCGCAGCTCAGTGGCCTAAACTTCCTTGGCTGCACACTGATACTTGGGTCAATAATAACTCAAGAACTTTGTCTTTGGAAGATGTAGACAACCAATGTGAATCCAAGCCTGGTGATATATGTTTCTTGCAGTTTACCTCAGGTTCAACTGGTGATGCTAAAGGAGTCATGATAACACATGGAGGACTCATTCACAATGTGAAGTTGATGAAAAGTATATACAAGAGCACCTCAAAGACAATGCTAGTGAGTTGGCTTCCTCAGTATCATGACATGGGGCTGATAGGAGGACTTTTTACAGCTCTTGTTAGTGGTGGATCTGCTGTGCTTTTCTCACCACTGACATTTATTAAGAAACCACTCTTATGGCTTGAAATCATAAGCAAGTATCAAGCAACTCACAGTGCTGGGCCCAACTTTGCTTTTGAGTTGGTGGTTCGAAGGTTAGAGTCTGAAAAAGACAAGCTTCAGAATTTAGACCTTTCTTCCATGATTTTTCTCATGGTTGCTGCTGAGCCCGTAAGACTGAAGACCTTGAAAAGGTTTCTTTATTTAACCGCTCCTTTTGGCTTATCTCAGAAGGTGATGGCTCCAGGATATGGCTTAGCTGAAAATTGTGTGTTTGTCAGTTGTGCATTTGGAGAAGAGTGTCCTATTCTTGTCGACTGGCAAGGAAGAGTTTGTTGTGGATACATTCATCCTGGTGATGCGGATATTGACATTAGAATAGTTGATCCAGAGAACGGTGAAGAGCTTCCAGAAGATGGAAAGGAAGGAGAAATCTGGATAAGTAGCCCAAGTGCAGGAATAGGATACTGGGGAAAGGAAGAACTGAGTCACAAAACTTTTACAAATAAGCTTCAGAACCATCCTGGACGAAACTACACAAGAACTGGAGACTTGGGAAGAATAATTGACGGGAAGCTATTCATCACCGGGAGAATCAAGGATCTTATCATTGTGGCTGGAAGAAACATCTACTCAGCAGATGTTGAAAAAACAGTTGAAAGTTCATCTGAATTTCTTCGTCCTGGGTGTTGTGCAGTCGTTGGTGTCCCTGAGGATATTTTATCAGAAAAAGGGATTTCCCTGCCAGATGGATCTGACCAAGTTGGCTTGGTTGTGATTGCTGAAGTAAGGGATGGTAAAGCAGTAAGCAAAGATGTGATAGAGCATATCCAGACTCGTGTAGCAGAAGAACATGGAGTCAGTGTCGCTTCTGTCAAGTTGATCAAGCCAAGAACCATCAGCAAAACAACATCAGGAAAAATCAAGAGATTTGAATGTCTCAAACAGTTTGCAGATGAAACACTGAACTTGGTGCCTCAACCTATTCTGACAAGGAAATCACTGGTAAGGTCATTTACTACAGGAACATGCAGAGAAGGAAGAACACCCCGGGCCCAGCTGGTGAGAAGTAGTAATCCTCTACCTATTCCAAGAATCAGTAACAAGGAAATTGTGGAACACTTGAAAAAGCTTATTTCTGAGCAGTCAGGAATCCCAATGAAAGATATCTTAGTCACAGACATGATGTCAACCTATGGAATTGATTCGATTGGAGTTGTTAAAGCAACTCAAAAACTCTCAGATTTCCTGGGTGTGCCAGTTGCAGCTATAGATGTTTTCACTGCATCGTGCATTCAAGAACTGGCGAACTTCTCAGAGAATCTTCTGTTGAAGTCTCAACCTCAACTTATGAGCAATTCATCCCATGCGCCAGAAGCTGAAATTGACTCTACTGAAGTGGTTGTGGATGTGTCCAAATCTCGCCGATGGGGTATCCGTTTACTTCAACTCCTGGCACTTATTTATATTTCTATCATGCTGGTTTCTCCTGCTTATCTATCCATCACTGCTTTGCAAAGTTTCATACCAAATACCAATGAATCGGTACACGAAATGCCTTTGTCAAACTATTTGCTTTCCTTGACTTTGGCACCCCTTTCTTGGATCCTTTGCATGGTTTCCACTTGCATTTGCATTTCACTTTTTGGGAATTCTTTCTTGAGGCCAAACTACGCCCTGACACCCGAAATATCCATCTATTCAATGGATTTTGTTAAGTGGTGGGCGCTCTATAAAACTCAGGAAATTTCTTCAAAAGTTTTGGCAACACACCTCAGAGGAACAGTGTTTCTGAAATACTGGTTTGAGATTCTTGGTGCAAGAATTGGATCCTTAGTTTTGCTGGACACAGTTGATATCACAGACCCGTCTCTGGTTTCAATTGGAGATGAAGTTGCCATTGCTGAAGGGGTTTTGGTTCAAAGCCATGAGGTGAAGAATGGAATTCTAAGTTTCCACCCTATTAGGATAGGTAAAAATTCTTCAATTGGGCCTTATTCTATTATTCAAAAAGGAAGTGTTATCAAAGAAGGATCTGAAGTACAACCCTTGCAAAAGGTTGAAGGAGGCCAACATGTGCCCAAACCTGCTAAGCTTAATAACCTTAAAGAGGTCAGTACATGCAAATTGCTTAAATAACTGAAATTTATTTTGAGGGAAATGTGATTTATTTAAATTTTAGTTTCCACTTTATCGCACTATTGCTACAGTTGTAATACTTATGAGAGCGTTGTCATTCTTTATTGCTGAAAACTTCATCATTTCCTATAACTGCTAGCTCATATATTTAAACTAATTGCATGGAGCACTTTAAGTTTGAAACAATAACTAATGTCATTTTTTTCTTTTATTTCAGAATGCAGTGTTGCTTGTTACAACCAGCAAAACTCAGTCCAATGCCATGTACCATTTTCTGGGGATCTATCTTACTGGCTTTCTCAGCTCCCTTGCTGCAGCGATTGCTTACATACTGTACATATGGTTCTTCCAGATACCTGCATCATTCCAACACTTTTCGTTTCTTTGCATATGTGGTGCATTCCATTGGATACCATTTACCATTGTTGCATATGCCACCATGTTTTCTGATGTCCCATCAAATCCCATTGCCTTTACCATTTCATTTACCTGCGCGTACTTGCTTCATGGCCTCATACTAACCTCACTCACCTGTGCCTTGACCCATTTGCTCAAAATCAGTCAAAACCAAACCCATTTTAAAACCTGGCTTAGACATCAATTGAACATTTCTTGCCACCAAAGATTTGCCAAGCTTCTCTCAGGAACAGAAGCCTTCTGCATATATTTACGCCTTTTGGGTGCAAAAATTGGCAAGCACTGTTCCATTAGAGCCATCAACCCAGTTTCAAACCCTGAGTTAATGTCAATAGGTGATGGAGTCCATCTTGGTGATTTTAGCAAGATAATCACTGGTTTCCACTATTCAAATGGATATGTTTGTGGAAAACTAGAGGTTCAGGATAATTCAGTTGTGGGGAGTCAAAGCCTAATCCTTCCAGGTTCTGTTGTAGAAAAGAATGTCATTCTAGGTGCACTTTCAGTTGCTCCCATGAATTCTATACTCCATGAGGGTAGCGTGTACATTGGATCTCAAACCCAAGTTGCAATCAGGAACTCTTCAATTTCTTTAGATGAACGGATAGAGGAGATGGACACGGAATACAAGAAAGTAGTTGCAAATATGGCTGCAAATTTATCTGCAACAACTATCAATGTCAAAGCAAGATACTTCCACCGCATCGGTGTTGGTGGAAAGGGGCACTTGAAAATCTACGACAAACTTGAGGGCATTCCACTGCACAAGGTTTTTCAACCTGGTAAAAGCTACCCCGTCATGATTAGACACAGTAATAGCTTAAGTGCTGATGATGATGCTAGGATCGATGCACGAGGTGCATCTTTGAGGATTCTCTCTGAGGCACCTGATTCTAAACATGTTCCCCTCATTGACCTGACACTGAAAACTGGCAATGCGTTTTATGCTCGCACTCTTGCTGATTTTGCTAGTTGGCTTGTGTGTGGACTTGCTGCGAGAGAGGAACTTGTCAAGCGTAGCCCACATGTTCGTGAAGCAGTGTGGAATTCCCTTAGACATGCTCACTCATATGCTGAATTGCACTACTACTCAAACATTTGCAGACTCATGCGCTTCACTGATGGACAAGAAATGTACGTGAAGTTTAAGCTAAGACCTATTGACACAAGCATTAGTGAAGACACAGGTAAGGTAGAACCAACTGGGATTCTTCCACCGGAAACAGGTGCAATTCCAAGGAATGAAAATGATACACGTCCCTTACTTTTCCTTGCTGAAGATTTTCAACGGCGCGTGAGTTCCCCGGGTGGAGTTCGCTATGTCTTCCAAGTGCAACTTCGAGCAGTGCCAGAAGAAGAAGCCAAACGTGAGATTGCACTAGATTGTACCAAACCATGGAATGAAAGTGAGTTCCCTTACATTGATGTTGGAGAGATAAACATCACTGAGAATCTCTCTAGGGAAGAATCAGATAGGCTTGAATTTAACCCCTATCTTAAAAGCCATGAGTTGGACGTGATCCCTGCCACTTCCAACACCCAAAGTGCTTCAATCGATCATGGTCGTTCATTGATCTACGAGATCTGCCAGCACGTGCGTAATAGACAGCCACTCCCAGACTCTTGGAGAAACCTCGTAGAACAATCTAACGTTAAGGTAGACTTGTCTTGTTGTCCTATGGCAGCATCAGTAGCAATATCAAAACCCAAAAAGGAGACAAAAAAAGTGACAACCTTAACCTTGACAAGAACCTGGTACCAGACATTCTCGGTGGTTTTCACTCAACCATTGCTACAAACAGTTTTGCCTTACACGGTGGTGGGTTTGTCAGTTTTTGCCCCTCTGAATTTTGTTGTGAACATGAAAAACGTTGAGAAACTCTCAGTGCAATGGTTGCTTCCTTTGTGTTGGATCCTCTCGGGTGTTATGGGTGCACTGGCATGTGTTGTGGCCAAATGGGTTCTCGTGGGAAGGAAGAGAGAGGGTGAAAGAATACCCTTGTGGAGCAAAAGGGTCATCATGGATAGTACGTGGCAAGCGATTAGAACTTTGGTTGGGGACTACTTCATGGACATGGCAAGTGGGTCATTTTTGTTTGTGATGTGGATGAGTTTGATGGGTGCAGAGATAGACATGGATGGTGATGCTTACGTGGACAGCATGGGAGCTTTGTTGAACCCCGAAATGGTGAAGATTGAGAGAGGGGGTTGTGTGGGAAGAGAAGCATTGTTATTTGGACACATATATGAAGGTGATGAAGGTGGGATGGTGAAGTTTGGTGGAATCAAAATTGGTGAAGATGGGTTTGTGGGAAGTAGAGCTGTGATCATGCCTGGTGTGCATGTTGAGAATGAAGCCAATCTCACTGCATTGTCTCTCGCCATGAAAGGAGAAATAGTTAGGTCCAGATAAATTATATATAAATAATTATATCATCTTCATTTAGAGTATAATAATCCCATCATTACTTGGTTTAGATCAGGGTAATAGTTATCTTGAAACTTGTAATGATGTGAGATATAGATGAGCACATGCTATAATGTGAAAAGAAATTTACACAGTTAAAATTGTGGTCATTTTGAGTGAGTAATTTTTGCGTGGTTAAAACTTTGAACTTAGATAGGTAATGTGATTAGGTTCACACTTCATTAGGGCTTGTGTGTTTGTTTAATAATAAAAATAGTTGTCACAGACTTTATTATAGTAAAATAAAATTTCACAGTAAAAAATATAATTAAAAAAATGTGTATACCAAACAATATTGTTAATTTTGTACCTAATAAACATTTAAATCATTTAATTTTTATTATTATAAGAACATCAAGTAATAATGAGTAATTAGTGCTATTCTTAAAAAAATTATCACTTTCTATTCTAGTTTTGTATATGTGACAATAATACCTAATATATTTAAATATTTATATTATTTTTTTAAATAATAATTAATATTGGTTTTTTTATCATTTTTATTAATTTATCTACAAGATTAATTTTTCTTGTGATATTATGATTGTTATTAATTAAAAAATTTAATAATTTTTCATGTATTAATCTAAATTATATCAATAATTGTATAATAATATTTTTATTAAGTTATTTAACTGTACTTTTAACCTAATATTATTACATATAAAATTATATGCATAAAATTTATCCTAATTAAAAAATTTAATATATATATATATATTAATGTATTTTTTATCTTAATTAAATGATAATTATTTCATTTTTTATTCATGTATTTTTTATCTTAATTAAATGAAAATTATTTCATTTTTATTCATCTAAATTTATTTTTATTTTAATTTAATTTTTTTTCTTTGCAGAAGATACGTTAATATTTAATTATAAAAAAAATTATTATTTATGAAATATTTCTCACGGAATTTTTTTTTAAAAAAAAAATTAATTATCCATTGAATATTTTCTACAAATTTATTTTTATAAAAATTTTTTATAAATTTATCTTTGAGAAATTTTTTATAAATTTGTTTATGAAAAAATTTTTTACTAACCTTTTGCCTATAACCTTTTGCCTACAAATTTGTAGTAGTGGGAAATTTATGAGAAATTTGTGGGTAAAAAACTAGTAGAAAATTTTTCACAAAAAATTCATGGGAAATTTTCCACAAACAAATCCATAGGAAATTTCCCACAAACAAATCCATAAAAAACTTTTTCATAAACAAATTTATAAAAAATTTCTCATAAAAAATTTTCATAAAAATAAATTTATAAAAAATATTTGATGGATAATTAATTTTTTTCCAAAAAAAAATTCTGTGGAAAATATTCTATGAATAATAAATTTTTTTATAATGTAAATCATCATATATATATATATATATATTATTTCAAAACAAAGTCTAATTAATTTTTTATTTTATTAAAATTTTATTTACCTATAACTTATATTGTGGGGGCATCAAACACTTAATATATTTTGTACTATTAATAAAAATATTTATTAATTAAAATTTTTTGTTATTAATTCTTAAATTTATTCATGATAGTCATTAATTCAGTTACTTACTTAATCTTCACACTAATATGATACAATAAATATATATTTAATATAATTAAAATTATAATTAATATCATAAATATAATTAATTATTCATTTGGTTTTTATATTTGGATATTTTTTTATTTTATACTTAAAACTTATTTATTTTAGTTTCTATATATATTATTTTTAATCTATTTTAATCTCTATACACATAAATAATAAATACCATAAGAGATTAAGAATAATGTGTATAAAGATTAAAAAAAGACTAAAATGATTATAGAGATAAAAATAGATATATTTTAAGTGAAAAAATAAAAGATAAAATTTATAAATTTATAAAAATTAAATATATTAATTATTTTTAAAATTTATGACCAAAATTATATTTAAAATACAGTAACTGAAGATATTACAAATAATAAATAAATTAAAGGAGGAATGAATTAAAAGAATCCTTAAAAAGTTGTTGAAAAGACAATTGAAATCATTATCAAGAGCACTATCATTATATCGAATAAATAAAGATAATTAATTCAGTTTATACAGATAAAGAATTGAATCTTGTAAGTTAAAAAAAAAAATTGAAATATTAGTTATTTCGTATAATAGATATAAATATTTTTCAACTTAAATAAAGCTATCAATTCATGTGATGATTTTGTTTTTTTTTTAAATAAAAAGATAAAATTGACGCCGTGAAAAAGTCATAAAATTGAGGCCGTGGGATCACGAGAAAGAGAGAAAAAAGGAATAAGAAAGTTTGACTGATGGAGGAGTGAGGTGCACAGTAAATAAAATAGGCGTAACGCAGAGAATCTTTACATTGAATGGCACACTTTCAATTAAAATTGTCTTCTATCTCTCCCTTTCTCTCTCATCTTTCTCTTCTTCTGTCTTCTAACCAAAATCTTTAGGCTCATCGCACCATCCAATTTCCAACCATTATTGGGTCGCAAAAGCTAAAACCTTTTTGGGTTCTTATCATCTTCGTTCAATTAGCCAATAGCAAAAAGAAAAAAAAGCAGGTACCCAAAACGAATCGGGAAGTTTAAATCTTTCTGCGGATGGCCGAAATGGAAGAAATTGGACCTGATGTCTGGTGGGTTTACCATGTTTCTTATTTCCAGAACTTCAATATAGTTGCATGTTTTTCTGAATAAAGTTTCGTGATTTTTTAGTCTTCCCAGATTTTTTTTGGTTGGTTTACAATCTGTTAATGCTATGTATATGTATATGTGTATATACATACATATATACATATATATATATATATTATAATAGCCTTGCACCTTGAATTTCTATTGACTTTTGTCAATCGAGACTTAATTGAATTTTGTGATTCATCCTGTGGAAATTTATACTGTTTGTGGGTTTTCAATCAGATATGGGGTGTCAAGTTGTTAATTACTGTACAATGATTTTACTGAAGTTTGGAAAGTGTGTGGGATATCATTTAGCACCTTAATGTTTTTTTATAATGAAGTAATGTCTGATTTCTAAGGGAGAATAAATGGGGATGAGATTTTTTATCAGTGATTATTAGTTAGTCAATATTGGTACAAACAATAGAAAAGGTTGCATTTTTTTTATTGTGCTTTGAATGTTCCAGTGATAATTTAGGATATTTAAGTTCAAATATGTACCCTTTTAACCAATCCAAGAGATTTTGTTGTTTGATGAAGAATCTTCTGATTAACGGTGATGCATTGAACTGCAGTTCGGATTTAGAAGTTGATGATATTAGATGTCCCAATATAGCAGAGAAAGATGTCAGTGATGAAGAGATTGAAGCAGAAGAATTGGAGCGGCGGATGTGGAAGGATCGAATCAAACTCAAAAGGCTAAAGGAAAAACAGAAGCTGGCTATTCAGCAAGCTGCAGAGAAGCAAAAACCAAGGCAGTCCAGTGATCAAGCTCGTAGGAAGAAAATGTCCAGAGCACAGGATGGGATCCTGAAGTATATGCTGAAGCTTATGGAAGTCTGCAAAGCTCGTGGATTTGTGTATGGGATCATTCCTGAGAAGGGAAAGCCAGTTAGTGGTTCCTCTGATAACATTAGAGCTTGGTGGAAGGAGAAGGTAAAGTTTGATAAGAATGGGCCTGCAGCTATAGCCAAGTATGAAGCTGAGTGTCTTGCTATGAGTGAGGCCGATAATAGTCGAACTGGTAACTCGCAGAGCATTCTCCAAGACCTGCAAGATGCAACACTTGGATCACTCTTATCTTCTTTGATGCAACATTGTGATCCTCCTCAGAGGAAGTATCCATTGGAAAAGGGTATGCCCCCACCTTGGTGGCCAACTGGTAATGAAGATTGGTGGTCACAGTTGAATTTACCTCATGGTCAGAGTCCTCCTTATAAGAAGCCGCATGATTTGAAGAAGATGTGGAAAGTGGGAGTGCTTACTGCTGTTATAAAGCATATGTCGCCTAATATTGCAAAGATAAGAAGGCATGTCCGCCAGTCAAAATGCTTGCAGGACAAGATGACAGCAAAGGAAAGTGCAATTTGGCTGGGGGTATTAAGTCGAGAAGAAGCTCTTATTAGGCAGCCTAGTAGTGACAACGGTACATCTGGAATAACTGGAATGCTACCTGGTGTCCCTGCTGAGAACAAGCAAGCTGCTACTAGTAGTGCCAGCAACTATGATGTTGATGGTACTGATGATGGCATTGGTTCTGTTTCTTCTAAAGAAGATAGGAGAATTCAGATTATGGATACCGAACCATCAGATAACTTGCACAGGGTTAGGAAATCTGTCCAAGATACAGATCAACCTACGAAGCGACCCAGGCCAAAGAAGCCCCGTGTGAATTCAAGGGCTGTGGACAAACCACCAGCACAATCTGACAATGAAATTTTACATAGTGAGCCAAGAAGCAAAGGGCTCAATATTAACCAGACAGAAGCACAAGTAGTTCGAGTCCAGACTCATGGAAATGAACAGTCCAATGAGACTGATTCTGCTGCAAGGCCACTGGAAAAGGGACTTGAGGTGCCTGCACAACTACCAGCACCCGAGTTTGATCATTACTCTTATTTACATGCAAACAACTTAATTTCCTCAGGAAGTATGTATTCGAGTGGAAGGCCAATACACTATCCTGAGTTGCAAAACCCTGACATGCATCATGAAACCACTTATAATCTTTATAATCCAGCAGCAGGATATGAGCCTGGGCAGCAGCTACATCCTGGGAACAACAATGAAGCAAGGCCAGATATTGATGCAGATCATATACAAGCAGTACATATGAAAGGGGATGAAATTACTGGAGGAGATTTGCAATATTTTGGCAAAGATGCATTTCAGAATGAGCTTGATAGACCTATTGATCACTCTTTCTTTGGATCACCGCTTAGTAGCATGTCATTAGATTTTGGAGGACTTAACAGTCCGTTCCATTTAGATGATTTCTTGGGTGATGATGAAATGATACAGTACTTTGGAGCATAATTTATTGAAACTGCTAGCTCAGCAGAGACAGTAAGTACTATTATTGGTCTCTTATATAATGCTTTGTGTCATAATATGTATATCATGATCCATGACTCTTGTATTGTGTTTTTATTCATCCTTTTCCAGGAACAACTAAAACTCCAGCACCTGTTGCTTAACTGGGTAAAGGTTCCCGGATTGGTATTTGTGTTTATAGAGTTTAAGGTTCAAATTTTTTAACAAAGTTAAAAAGTCATAAGCACAGTATTAGAAGAACTGAAGCATGAACTCCTGTATTGATTACCCCATTTCCATAACAATATGTTTCGGGGTTGCATGTAAACTTATCAATTGTTGGATTCACTGAAGTGCATATATGAATGAATGTTTAGCTAAATATGTTTAGAATAGGGTTGTCTCCAAATTTAATAAATTATCATTGTTTCCATGCTCTTTCCTATGCTTGTGTAGGTTACATAAAAGTGTGTGATTGCATGTGCTTGTTTCCAAGACTGCATGATGCATCCCCCTTTGCATAAAATTTATGTTTCCCAAGGGAAGGGGGATCTTTTCCAAAGGATGAAATATTTGACATGATCAATTTTTAAGAATTCATTTTGTAATAAAAATATATAATATACTAATAAAAATTATGAAAGGATTAGGATCTCATACAGTGAATTTGATGAGGGATCTATTGCCGTTCGGCTAATATGTGGGGTTTTCCTGCAAATCAACAATTGTGCACTTGTCCATATTAGGAATTTAAAATATGGGTATCACTGCATTATTAAACGAAAAGGTCATAGACATAGTGATAAGTGTCACTTGGCCTCAGTGCTCAACTACGAACTATAGAATAAATAAATGCGCACAACGTGTCGGACAACATAAGGAGTCATTGTCATGCTGTTTTTTCTTCATTTCTTAATCTCATTTTCACACGACGTTGATGAATTAGGATTCTTCTTGTTTTTTGTTCTAATTTTTAGATTCTTTCCTTCCACTACACTACACCCTATAAACCCCTTAAAGAAAATAGTTTCAAGACCTTGTTTTAACATAATAAGACTATTGGAGGACTATCTTTTTCTTTGGGATCTCCCTCATATCCTCGGAGGCAACGTATGAGATTTGGTTTTATTCCCTATCTTAAACACAAGACATTCATTCATTCTAGGTTCCCGTCTGATTATGGTGAACCTCTTATTGTAATTCAGAAAAGGATAAAATTTTATGCCTGTACCCTTTCTTTTTTCCTTCAGAATCAATATAAAGCTTAAATTTACCAACTTGATTGATATTTAAATACTGTATAACATAGTTTATATATTTGTAGTATGTTCAATTTTTTGTAAGGTATGTTCAAGATTTTTTTTAAAGCAACAAGCCTATGCTATACTTCTATTTGTAAATTTAATCTTTATTTTTAACTTAAGAGCATTTATATTATGTTGTCTTTTTTTTCTTTTCAAATATGGTTATCACCATTAAGCCCATTAGCCCTCATTTTAAAAATTTTAAACTATTAACTTTTTTCAAAGTTTTCTTTTACATCAATATTTGAAGTTTTTAAATCTCAGTTATTACATTCAATTTTTTTCTTTTGATACTAAAAGGACATCTTTCATCTCACATATAAACTATATATATTAAAAAGGTTTTTTCTTTTTAAATTAATTTATCCTTAAAATGTTTTTTTTTTCGTACTGAAATAAAAATGGATTCACAAGGTATTGTAGATGAAGGAAAGCTCTACGAATCGATTGCGTTTATGTCTTATTGCTGCTATTCATGGACTTCCGTTGAATCCACATTGTAGCCGAAATTTGTCAACCTAAAATCATCTTCCTACATATTATTTGCGCGATTAATTTTCTTTTAGAAATACATCTAGTTCGTTCATAAGGTTTGTGTCAAGTCATGAAAATTTTTTTAGTTATGCTCCAAACCTATTTAGAAAAGCAGAAAAATTAATTGATACCCCCAAAGCCCCTAACAAAATACAGCCGATAACAAAAATAACTTTCTAAATGAAAAAACAAATAGAGAATCGACCCGGCCAAAACATCACTTCACCTCCTTTTCCTTTTCACAAAACAAGCCAAGACAAAAATAGTATTAATTGTTTGCATATTCTGCATTTAAAATCGGGAAAACGAAGTAAGAGTCATCGTATTTTTTCCCCATAATGTATAGAAGTTAAAACTCAATTATCATTGTTGCACGAAATACAATATGCTTAGGAGCTGAGCACAAGAGCTTACAATGACTAAAATACAATGAATGGGGGGGGAGAGATGAGGTTGTCAATACTAGACATGGTTACGCATCTTAAGTACATCAGTAAATAACGAGTTTTTCCAGTGGACAGTTTCTGCTTTTTGCAGTTATGAACCCTACAAACTTGCATTGGATGTGACAATGTTCTAAGAGCGCAGTGCTATTACCAAAAATAATATCAGTCTTTCGAATATTGTTTTCCATAATGTAAAATACAGTGTGTCCTGCAGTCCTGCGCCATAATCTCGAAAGTTTAACAGCTACCTCACTTGGAGTGTCCTCAACTGAAACAAAACAGACAACCGTATAGAAACCGTCTAGTTTTTCGATCATAGCTGAAGATATTAATTTTACACAAGAGGCTATAAAAGATGCAAGAAAGAAATCATTTAATTATTTAAATCAGCATATAAAATATTTTAAGTCTCGGACCTACTAATTATTGTTTAAGACAGTCAAGTACCTGCCGCCATCCAATAAATCTGCAACCTTTTCTTAGACTGCCGATATTTCTTTCATCTTGTTATAATCAGAATTCAGCCTTTTCTTTCTCAGTCCGCCGCTATTTCAGTATTATCAACATAATTTACAAACCAAACTTCTTTGGTCTCAGGAATGTGGAAGAACCCTTCCGTAAACCTGGCATGGAGATTTGCTGCTGATGCTTAGCCATCTTTTCCTTCTCCTTCTGTTTCCTTTTTCTCTCAACCTCGGCTTGCACCTTCTTCAAGTTCTCCATCTCCTCCTCCATGGCTGTTTTCTCTTGTTTCTGTCTCTTCTTATGCTCCAGTAATGATGTATCAGACTCCTTAACAGAGAAAAACATGGGTCCCAACTCAGCCAGCCACTGGGGCTCCACTGCAGTGGCACACTGCATGTACTCCTTCGTGGTCAAGATTAACTCGTGATAAACCACATACTCAGGAGTGCAGCCCATACCATATAGAGCACTACTGGGATGAAGATGACACGGCATCCCATTCCGGCAGTTAACATACTCCCCCACACCCTTTAATCTCGCTGCATTGTGGAAATATGCAGAACAAATTGCTTTTCTGACAATGTCCGTATCAGGCCAACATGAGGTTAAGGGGATCTTTAAAGTCTTAAGAATGTCAAGCAACTGGGATCTCACCTCTCTTGCCTTTCTTAGGCCTTTGACATGCAAGAAATGATCATTGCACCAATCACCTCTGTAATCATGCTGTTTCCATTGCTGATAAACATTGTACAGGGTTAAATGATCGGACTCTGGCACAAAAAATCTTTCCCGTGCGGCATCACTCTCCTCTGCCCTATCCTTGGGTCTAAAGAAAACAGATGGCACTGAAAGCATGGAAACAATTGTCAAAACCTCCTCAAGACACCCTAATAGTTCACCCATCAGAAGCATCTTTGCAAGCGGAGGGTCCAGTGGGAATTCAACCATTTTCCACCCAAGATCAGTTAATCCACCCACATTGTTAAGGGCACCCAGCACCCACAACTGGTACATTGAATTGAGAATATTATCTTGCGGAGGTGGATCCATGAAATCAAAATCAAGTAAATTTTCAACTTTCAGAGATTTCAGCAACAAGACCACATTACCAAGGTTAGTCCTCTGAATCTCTGGAACAGGACTTGGCAACATTTCATTTAAGTAAGCACTCTCAGTATACAGCCTATAGCACGTACCAGGGCCAGTTCTACCCGCTCGACCAGCTCGCTGATCAGCAGCAGCACGGCTAACAGGGAAGACTTGGAGAGCATCCATACCCATCCTAGGGTTATACACCTTCATTTTACCATAGCCTGAGTCTATCACATAGTAGATACCATCAACAGTTAATGATGTCTCAGCAATATTAGTGGCTACAATGCATTTTCGAGCTCCATCTGCTTTCTGAAATATCTTAGCTTGTAAGTCGGCAGGAAGCTGAGAGTATATGGGAAGAATCAAGAGTTTAGGGACAGCTTTATTTGAAGACGACACCATCTGCTCCATTCTTTCTGCAAGGGCATAGCAAGCTGCCTCAATCTCATCTTGGCCAGTCATGAAGATAAGGATGTCACCAGGAGGACTGGTTATATGAATAGTCATAGCCTGCTTCACTGCACCTTCAACATAATCTTCAACTGGAGTTTTACTCCATAATATGTTAACAGGAAATGTTCGTCCAGGAATGTGAAAAATCGGTACACTGCCAGAAATCCACAATTAGGTTGAATCTGACAAAAGTCAATAAGAAACAATGCAAGATGACAGTGAACGCTGACAAAAAAAAAAAGATGACAAAGTGAACTTACCTTCCAAAGAAATTTGAAAATTTCTGCGCATTCAGAGTTGCTGATGTGACAATCAGCTTGAAATCACGACGTTGGGCTACAACTTTCTTTAATATTCCAAAAAGAACATCGGTGTTTAATGATCTTTCATGGGCTTCATCCATGACAATGACCCTGAAACAGTTCCAAACCATATGGTTGGTAACATTTTTTTTATTGCAAAATAAGGTGTAGACGAGGGGGGCAAAATTTGTTAATATTTCCATACCGATACTTGTCTAAATCAGAGTCTTTGAGTGTTTCACGTAGAAGTACCCCATCAGTCATGTACTGCAAAATTTAACTGAAGTTTAGAGCATATCACAAGAAGTTTATGATTAATGTGTCCACAATCCACATAATTACATGATATACCCACAACATGTATGCAGAATATAGGCACCCTGTGTCAATTAAAAGAATATATACAATGAAAAGAATCCACACTGCATTGTAACATGAAGCACAATAATTATTTCTAATAAACACAAGTTGGGTTCACCTTTATAATGGTACTTGGTCCAGTCACATCCTCGAAACGTATAGCATAACCAACTTTATCACCCAACTCTGTATCCATCTCTTCACTAACTCTCTTGGCAACACTCATAGCTGCCACACGTCTTGGTTGGGTGCAGCCCACTATACCACCTATTGTATAGCCATCCTCATGCAGATACTGTTCAGAAAAATCAAATGTTAATATATCTATCTGGGATTCTATTCTTGATAGGATAAACATCAATTAACAAATACAAGATACTGGCAAGGAAAATCAAAAGGCAATAAAACCTGCGTCAATTGTGTTGTCTTTCCTGAACCAGTTTCTCCAACCACCACCACCACCTGATTTTCCCGAACCACCTACACATTGTATATTAACAAAAAATATTACAATAGCATTTATGAGCCAAGACTGATAGAAACAGAAAATCCAAGTGGAAAAGGGACATGTAAACAAAATTACAAAATGCAAAAGCATAACTAATAGGAGGAAAGGAAAGAAGGAAAAGGGATTTGATTGTTATATCAAAATCATATAATGATAAATATTGAGTTGACATGCTCAATCCTAGTCCCCTTCCACATGATATAAAGATGGACTAAACCTATAATGACTAAGATATTCATGTCCTAATTCTGAACATTTAGACGGTGATCGAATGTGATCATTAATTACATAACCCAAAAAATAGAATTCCCATATGTTCGTACCATTTTAACCAAAAAGACCTATCAATAATTGCCATATGCATAACCAAGTAAAAAAATATCAACCTGTAATAAGTCTTCTCTCACAGAAAATATAGGCAGATATTGTCTTTGCTCTGCAATGGTTTTTGACTTAGCAAAGTCACTCACAGCTTCTCCCTTCTTCAAATGCTGTGAAAACTTAGCATCCTCCTTAAAATCAATTTCACCATCTTCACCCACTTCAGCAGTGTCTGCATCAATCTAGCATTTGCAAAATTTTAAATAAGATGAAGTCTTCACACATGAAATGATAAAGCACAGGACACAATTACTCCAGATTCCAGAAGAATACCTGTTCTGCTGCTTTTTCAACACCCAAGATATCACCAAGCTTTGAGCCTGCCAGTTCCCAAAAGCGTTGGCGAGACTTGTTCATGCTCTGCTTCTCATGGATATCCCTAACCAGAGAAGATCCTTTACGAGATATTATAGCCATGTCAGATGTTGGATCTTTTAATGGCATAATTGGCTCTGCCTGCTTAGTAAAAACAACTCTGCCATCAAGGAAAGGAGGCTTTGTATCTGTGGCCAACAGGGTAAAAGTAATTAGTAAAAAATGAGTAAGACCAAGCAAACTACATTATAATGTCAAAGTTGGCAAGATGAATATTTACCATGAACAAGAAGAATAACTTTGCGCTCTTCCTCATCATCAAATTCAGTCTGAACCTCTGTACCTCTAACAGCTCCAGATCTCAGCAGTTGCCGATCCTCCCATTGAGCATTATCAGCTGTGAGCTGGGACAACTTCTTGCTCTGAGCAAGGGACATCTTGGTTCCATCTCTTCGAACCTGCATTATTGACAAAAACACTTGTAAGATAGAAAAACCCCTACCAACTTGCTGTATACAGCACACACATTAAACACTTCACAAATAAGCAAAATCATGAATGCTTCTAGACACAATAAGAAAAAATGTGGATAGTACATACATACAGCACGTTTGCAAAAGCAGCCCCTAAAACACAGATGATAGTTATTGCGTGAATAGCTATTTCCTATGATGTACAAATACGGTACAATTATTGTACACAATAGGAGTATCAAATACATTACGTATCCAATACAGTGATATGTAAATTTTTAAATATAGGAATCAATATGCTTAAGATACATACCCAAACGTCATTCACCCAAAAGCCCCTAAAAATAGTAGACTGTAACATAAAATATATCCATCTAGCTTACCAAACCAAAACCAAGCATGTGAACATAGACAACATAACTGATCCAAAACTAATTCATGTTACTCATAAGAAAAACTTTAATAAATTTCAATCTTTAGCCAGACGAGATTAAAGTAAACATAACTAAACTAAACAATCATAATGAAGAAAATTTTCCAGGGACTATCCATAAACTACAATATAGAAATCGTAAGATGTAAAACTTTTTTCTGATGTAAGCTTTTTCATTATAGCAGATCTTCTTATGGCCAGTAACTGTAGTTTATCTACTAACTTTTTAATTAGTAGCAGGAAGCTAAATGGATAACAGTCGTCATATACAAGCAAAGAAAAGTTAGTTTCAACATGTCAAGAAATTCTAAAAGTTACCAGTCTCTTAGCCAACTCAGCCTCTTTTTTCTGAAAGGAAGCTTCATCTCCAAGAAAAAGTGATGAGTTATCGCCATCAAACAATGTGCTACCTTCCTCTCTATCATACCTTCATGATATAATTATAATTAGATTAAAACTAAAACAAATGAAAAAACAGAATTTGCAAAGTAAAAAATATAATTTGATGTGCAAAAGAATCATCTACAACTTCAGCTGCAACACTACTAAGGTAAAACTCGCATGAAGAGTCAATAATCTATATATTATAGAAGAAAAACATCAAGCAATAAGTCACTAATTGTAAAAGACAAGCAAAACAAAGGAAACGGGAACCAGCATTATTCCAATGTATCATTATTATGCACTCTGATCTCTCTTTCTCAATAGATTCATCTATGATAGGACTACATTTTTCAAATTCAGTGATTAAAAACAATATCAACAATATATACTTTTCAAAGTAGATTTAGATACCATGCTCGGTCAGCGTCATATTCCATCTCCAAACGCATGCTTTCAGTAATCTCATAGTTGTGTTCTTCACCCAATTCAGACTTATCAGCCACTTCATCCTGGACACATGAAAATCACAATTATATGAGTTGATGATATAGCATGCATATTAAAACTCAATTAATCCATAATAATTGGTGTAAAAGAAGAGAAACGGAATATAACTTTGCTTTATATATATATATGCTAGAAAACATTTATTTTTACTGTTCAGCATAATCTATAATGAATCATCAAATACACAAGGGAACTATCAGAAATTAGATGCAAAATATACCTCATACGTATTTGAAGTTTCAGATGAAAAACTAAGCTGATGTGACCTTCCATTGTGTCTAGAAACAGAAGATTTGGCTGAAGATCCAGAAGCACGTATTGGGATAGGAGACGGAGAAACATGGTCCCAGGGGGAAGATGAAGTAACTACATTCAATTCAACAAAATAAAAGATATTATTTCACAGACTACCATCATCAAATTCAATTACAGGGATTAAAAACATTACAATTTCGAATAATATCATATTTGGAATAACATACAGGATGAATGAGGTGTGTTGCCCCCCAACCATGGCGAAACTAATCGTGCATCCGGTGAGGCACCTAGAAACATTGGGGATGGTGAAGGTTGATGACGTCTAGAACTAGAGGCACTGTCTCTTCGTGGAGTATCACCCCATTCCCACCTGCTGTCGTCCCAGTCAGACCTGCCTGCAGGTGCAAAATAGATAATGCCTAGGTCATAAAGAATTGCTAGTTCTCCCAATGCACTGGGGCTAATTGCAAAAAAATGTATCGTATATGTCAATTCAATATAATTGGAAGCAAAATTATTTTAGTATTCCATAAGTCCACGATATTTGCTTACTTCAATTCTTAGATTCTATCCCAAAAACCTTAGAAGAAACAGAAAAATAACAATTACATACCAGGCGTTCTCCTGGAATCTTCGTATCTGCTTCGCTTTCTACCATAATCACGATCATACCTACTATGAGAATCCCTTTCTGAATAAGATCCTCCCTTACTGTCATAGTAGTTCCGATGCCGCACTCTTCCGCTACCACTTCTTGAATCATCCCTGGAATGCCTCCTCTCACTCCTATGATCCTCCCTGTCATATCCAGAAGGCGATGGAGGAACCTTCAAAATTGATATAGCAAAATTAGAGATATGCAACAAAGTTTCAAAATAATGAGAATGAAGCAATGAAAATGTTGAATTTTTAGCACACTTATCAAGAAAAGAGTTTTTTTATACTTCCTATAAAAACTAAAACTCATCTCATATTCTTCATCTAAAGCCTTTCAAGAAAACCAACAGGCAACAGCTGCTTAAAAGACAGTAATCTAAAGCAAAAGTTTTTTTCATTCGTCCTTTTTCTTTCCTTATCTTACCAATTGCTTGGGTAACAAGTTCAAATATTATATCACAGATAAAGTATTTCTTGGGATAGCATCATCTCACTTTAAATGTTGGGCTGAAATGAGACCTTCAATATGAAAATAAATAAAATGTAAAGAGAAATAATCTTACATTTGAGACCGCTTGCTCAGTTGAACGAGTCCTGTTGGTATCACCATAGTGATCTTCACTCACAGAACTTTCTGGGTAGACAAAGCAAGAGAACCTTAACGGGTTATTATTTGCTTTGCTTGAGGAAAAATTAATATCTAAATCCCATCATACAATAAAAAAACAAAAATAAAAACACGTACTTCAGAAACATCTTTAAATTATCATTTTAGACAGATTAAGCATGTTGAGGTAAAAAAAACTTCCTTTAGAACTACCACACTTTCATATCCAAAAAACTTTGAATTACCATTTTGTCCATTTCTTTTCCACCAATAACTCCTCGGATGAATTTAAATATATCAGGCAATGAAGAAAAGAGTAAACATAACCTCCTTAATGGAAGTCAACTGGAGACAACAACCGTACATACGGAAATTAATTATATAATTAAAAAAGTACCTGCATGTGATGTTTCACTGGTAGTTTCGCGGTATCTCCTATTAGAGTGTCTGTGTCTGCTCACAATCCCACCCTGTCCACTTTCTTCGACAACAGACAACTCAGACTTATCTTCATCTTCTGCAGATGCTGCAATGGAGGTGGTTCTTTCTTTTGGCAACTTGAATCCCCCATCAATCTGAGACCCTCCCCGTTTTGCGCTGGCAAGGGCATCAAGTCCTATTAAACCATTAATTAAGATAAACATCGAACAGCCTCAGCATTCAGCACCCAAAAAATTAAATGTAAGACATAAGAAACAGGTAATCAATAGAACAAAAACCTAGACTCATGATTCAAAATGCAAATCAAAGCAAAACAATACCTAAACGTGACTTTCTCTCCTGAGGCACGTAAACCACTCTATCCTTCCCAGGAACATAGAGTCCACCACTGGTAGGTTTTTCTGGTTCCAATGTCATAGTAGTTTTGTCTATGTCAATCACTTCAGAACCAGCTCCATCTTTCTATTCACCACCAAAAACAACAAGAACAAGAACCGATTAAACCAAAATTCGAAACAGTTTAACATGATGAGAGCAATAAAACGAATTCGATACTGACCTCCATGATGTAACCTAACTGAATTATTTATCTAGAACTCCACACAGCAAAGTCTACGAAGAAGTTAACCAACAGTAGCACTGTATGAAAATTGGGCTGAAATTAAGCAACTCCAAAACCCTAATCCGTAACCCCTAATCGAAACACGCAACCAAGAAATCCCAAATTGAGTGAGTACTACCAAGTATCTCGTTCCTATATCTTGAATTTCGTGCCTGCTCACACACTCGATCGCTGTCGCAATGATATCTGAACGTGGCCGTTTCGTAGCAACCAGACAATACAAGTATTACTGGGATTTGAATCGAAGAAGGACGCACCGTAGAGAGTGACGGAGACGCACCGCAGATAGAGTAAGGCTTCGTTTGGTAGGAGCTCAAACTTCAAAATCCCGTCGGCAGTAAGCACGTAGGATCTTCGGAGTTGTCCAAAGACCACCAAGAAAAGCGCGGCCAAAAAAGTATTAATGCAGTGTTGAGCGGTGTAACAAAACGCAATGCTACGGACAAAACGGGTTGCGCCACCCCCCTAATTTTTTTGGATCAAATAAATCAGAATTAATGTATAGCTAAAAAATCTGTTATATCATATGAGTATTTAAACTTTAAATAAAGAGGTAGTAAATAAAGAAGATAAAGTAATTTGACTAAATATTTTAACATAATAAATTTATAATTTTATGGAGAAACCTTACACATACATACAAGTTCAATTTGTTTTTTATTCAAAACTAATTACGTAAAATAAAAATATAATTTACTTAGATAAAAACAATAAATTACATACTTGAGATTTTAACAAAAAAAATAAGAATATATTTATTCATTTTTTAAAAACGAATCAAAAAATAAATTATTAAAATTAAAATACATAATTATTTTTTTCCCTTAAACATTAAGGTACTTTCATGAAACCTTCACATTTTTTCTTATTTGAAATTTCCGTATTAATTAATATACGTATAGATATACAAATTTCTGGTTCCTCAACAATTTTTAAATTTATTTTGTATGCATGTATTTTATGCAAATTCATTTATTATAATTCATCTCGTATTTTTTTTTCTTTATTCTTTTTCTCATAATTTAATACATTTCTTTTTTTTTATCATTCAAGAAAAATAAATCTTCGCAAAAGTATATAACCACCATTTTCTATAACTTTTTAAAGGTTTATCAATTTTTTTTCTTAAATAATTCTTTAAAAAAGGAAATAGTATAACATTTTAGATCTTTCTTTCAATTTTTTTGTTAAAGAGAAACCGGTGAAGAAGATAATTGGGCCGATGACCCAAACAGAAAAAATAGAAGTACAAGTAGAAATAGGTAAATGAAAAAAAGAAGATAAAAAATTTAATGAAAATAGATGTGTGATTGAAAAAAAAAAGTGAAAAGAATAAAAAAACTAACTATAATATTTTTTTTTACAAATAGTAAATGATATTTTAAACAAGCTTATTTTTGTAATATTTTAAAATATATCACAATGAAGCTATAAAATTTTCTGGCCTCATTGCATTGTGATAATATTGTATGTGTCAGTACTCTATTAAATACAATATTTAAAAGATTTATTATCTATAGAAATAAATGATAAAAGCTAATCTTTTCCACTTATTGTTTTTTATACAATCAGGAGATTGATTTTTTTTTTTTTCATTATTAAACAATATAAATTTTAAATCTTATAGAATATGTTTATTTTAACTTTTGTAGAGTTGTTTATTACTGTTAATAACTTGAAGTAGATAAAAAAAAAAAAGGACTTATATATCATAGTACTATATATCATCATTATTTTAAATTTGATAGTAATATATATCATCAATATTACAAATAAAGTATAAAAATGAGGAGAAATAAAGTATAAAAATGGGTTTGCAGAAACAGAGAATATACATAGATTTACCCCTGTAAGGAATCAAACTTGAGGTGAAGCTCTGCGATGATCACGACACAGATCTTGATAGTACAAAAATGACATCACCATTCTTTTGGCACTTAATGGAATCACAAACAGTACTTTTGAAAATTTTGGTTTCAGTGATTGAAATGCCAAAAAGAGAGAATAATGAATAACTGTTTCAGTACTAGGAAAAAGAAGCAGATAAGAACTCATCAATGGCCGCAACAGAAGACCCCTTAAACCCATCTTCATCTTTCATGGCATACCTGATCATATCCCTAACATAACCACCTTTCTTCCTCATCATAACCCCTTTTGTTGTCTCCTCCATCACCAATTCAATTTTCTCCACAATATCCTCACAATTCACTTCACAACTCTTCCCTCTCGCAACCTCCACGCAAACCCCAACCTCTTCCTCCAAAAACTTGCAGTTGTAAAACTGCTCCGCCGCCATCGGCCACCCCAGAATCGGCACCCCCTGACTCAGCGACTCCAGCACCGAGTTCCATCCGCAGTGACTCAGAAACGCCGAAACCGCAGAATGCGACAGAATCTCCACCTGAGGCGCCCAATCGTGAACCACCAAACCCTTCCCCGATTCCCGAACCCTCTCCGCAAAACCCTCCGGTAACCATTCCTCTTCTCTGAACTCCGAATTTATGTCAAACCCAACCGGTGGTCTCACAACCCAAACGAAGCTCTTCCCACAACGCTCCAATGCTTTCCCTAGCTCCATCATCTGCGAAGCGGAGATCGTGTTCATCGAACCGAAGCAAACGAACAGAACCGATTTCGAGGGTTTCGCGTCGAGCCATTCGCTGCAGAGCTTCGGGTTGATTCCGCCACCTTTCCCGCGGGAACCGGACCCGGTGAAAAGAATTGGGCCGATTGCCCAAACGGGCCGGCCCAGTTTTGTTTCGAAGTAGCCCAGTCCAACCGAGTCAAACTCGTGCACTGTGTTGAATAAAACCCCGTCCGAGTTAACCCACTCATGGAGATTCTGTTGTTGGAAGATCGACCACGCGTCTGAGCCATCGGCTTCTGAGATGTTATTGGGTAGCTGCGTGCGGTGAATATCACGCGCTTCGGGGAAATCCGGTAGGGTGAAGTGATCTTGCCTGGGATCCACGCGGCGGTGGGGGAGGTTACACCAGAGGGAGTAATAACAGGCGAGGCCGTAGCCGCCGCAGCCGCTGAAGATGACGTGGGAGGCGCCGAGTTCTTTGGCGACGGCGGCGGTCCAGCCGAAGAAGATGTCAGCGACGATGAGGAGTTTCTGATTTTTGTTTTGTACGAGGATGTTATGTACGAGGTTTGTGAAGGCGGGTTTGAGGGTGGTGGAGGCTTGGATGAGTCGTATGACGAGGTTGTAGGGGATGGTGTCTGTGTTCTCTGCGTTCGGAGGGAGGCCATGATCGGAGGGAGTGAAAGGGATTTCGATAAGCTTGATGGAAGAGTTTGGTGGAAGAGAAGATCTTAGCTTTTTGATGTTTCGTGAGGTGTTGACGATGGTGATGTTGTATTTGTGTCTTTTCTCAAACTGCATGGCCAATGCAAGGAAAGGGAGGATGTGGCCTTGGGCCATGAATGGGAACAGCAACACTTGTCGATTTTCTTCTGCCATTTCTTTCTTGGTGTCAGAGAGAAAACAAAGTTTTTGTTGTTCTGGTTTTTGATTCTGAACTCAGTTGTGATGTCTGAGAAACTACATGTTTTTCTTCCTGTAAATTTCCTTTGATATAAAAAATTGGCAACTTTTTTGACCATTGAATATTTGAAAATAATTGTTTAGTTCATTGAATATGATAACTAGGTTGGTATGCATAATCCAGAAAATTTTCTAGAAGCAATCAGATAAAAAAGTCCAAAAGCAAACCTAATTGCATAAAATATTGTCAGTATTACACTTTTGTTTAGTGCACATCACTCCAAGAAAAAAAATATACAGAATAAAAATTATATGAATTAAATATGTTTTTATACTATATTTATTTTTAATAAATTTACTTCTTCTAGGGGTCAATTTAATTTATGATTTTAATATTTTTATCAACTTTATAATAGTAAATAAATATTATATTTAAATATAAATAATAATTAAAATATAAGAATTAAAATTATTTTTTAAATAAATATAAAAATAAAACATATTTAACCCAAATATATTATATTTACTTAAATGAGAAAAAAGTATCATGAAAAAAAGTTATTATTTAAAAATAATAAATTAATTAAGTAATTATATTATTGTAAAATTATTTATATATATTTAAAAAAAAACAGATAAGAGATGATTTTGAAAATTATTTGTTATTTATATATATAATAAGTATAAAATAAAATATGTAAGATTCAGTATAAAATGGCATTTTTTATTTTTTTATCATAAAAAATAGTTTTTTTCTTGTTTATTTTTCTGTAGTATTTTTTTTTTTTCAAACAAACATTTCGTTAATATTTTAGTTATTATACTTTCTAATAAGATATAAATGAAAGTATAGCATCTAAATATAAAACTCTTATAATTTTTATTTATAAATAAAATTATTCTAATTATATTTATTTTATTTTCAATTATTGTATATTGTGATGAGATTGCTCTAAAATATTAACTGGTAGAAACATGGTAAAACATTATTTGTAGACCTGTAGTATCTTCCCATCACCTTTAGTATGGTTTTTTAAAACAGTCAACCAAATAAATAAATAAATATACTTTAATTAATTTAATATAAAATATAAATAAAATTAATATTTATAGAATTTAATTTAGATCACTTTTAATGAATTTTAATATTATAAAATTATGACTTTTTTTAAAAAAATAT
This sequence comes from Macrotyloma uniflorum, assembly GCA_016859785.1. Classification (NCBI taxonomy): domain Eukaryota; kingdom Viridiplantae; phylum Streptophyta; class Magnoliopsida; order Fabales; family Fabaceae; genus Macrotyloma; species Macrotyloma uniflorum. The sequence goes on along the minus strand of BDMB01000007.1, from coordinate 4,973,767 downwards.
TATTAAATATTTTACAGCAAAAAAATTGTAATCATATATAATCATATTATAATCAATTTCTGAAACCATATCTAAAAAATATTATCATATGTTAATTAACTTTAAATATATATATATATATAATATTGTATTTAAATATACCGTGATTTAGTTTGATTCTTAATTTTAATTTAAAATTTGAACCAAATTGATTTATTAAAAAAAGTAGATTAAAAAAATTAATTGATATTTGAATCAATTTACTAATATTTTTGAGTGAATTGGATTTGAAGTATTTTGTAAGTACGAAAGAAGGTTGTATGAACGTGATGAATTGAAGTGTGGTTGTGACGTTGATTGAGTGGACAAGAATTCACACTACATCGGATAACAATCAATCACACATCAATCAACGTACAGGATGCATTCCACGTTGTGGATTTCGTATAGATTGATGTACACTGAAAACAATAATAATTGTATTCAATTTTTAATTATTACTAAAAAGTGGGTCAGTGAATTATTTAAATTAAGAAAAAAAAGTGAAAAATAAAAAATTCATAACTAATTTGATTAATTAAAAAATATATTAATATGAGAAAATATTTAATCATCAAAACGTGATTGAAATAAAATTATTAATAAATATTGAATACAGAATTTCAAAATTAAATTCATATTCATAATAACTTAATTAAAACATATCAATGAAATAAAATTACAATCATTTAAATTTAATAAATAGATAGAAATAAATACAAATATAAATATTTCATCTTCGAATACAAAGAAAAAAATAAATATATATTAATTATATGAATAAACACAAATGATAAAATATAATCGGTTATGTTATAATATAATTGATTATATATATATAAAAAAAAAAAACTTCATAAATGATTATATTCGTTTACATAATAAATATTTAATATAAATGATTATGATGATATTTAAGTCTGCATAATTCATTAATTGTTTTATTAAATCTCTAACCTTGAATCTCAATCATTATAACATATCTTATGAAACGTATAAATATCATCATTATCTAAAAATCACTAACCACTTCACTATTTTACTTTAATTATGTCTTCAACTTTGTTTTACTATTTTAATGTTTTAGCTGTTATTAATAAATATATATATATATTAATCACGCTAATATATATGTAGGGAAAAAAGACAAGAGCTTATAAAAATGAATTTGAATAGGCTATTTTAGTGTTTTTTTCTTATAATATCATAATAGTGTGTTGTGTTAATATATTTCCTCCTTCGGATACAAGACACAATCATATAACATAAATATGAATAAATATGAATGCTATTCATGACTAAGTCATTATTTTGCTACCAACCATTTAATTCTTTAACTCTAAACTCCCCTTAATTCAACAAACTACAAACATTATATACATAAAAGATTAATTAAGCATCTCAAAACAACTCTATTTTTGTGGACCTTAGAAGTCTATTAATCAAATATTCCTCTCTCATTGCAGTGTGAACAGTATACTCAACAACTTTGTGGAATCTAAATATTAAGTATTTCTTGATAATTTGTTTAAAATATTTTATATTAATTAAAAATAGATATAATTATAATATATAAGTGAAATTTAAATTTTATATTTTAAACTGGTTTTGATGATGAGTTGGATTTATATTTACTTTTTTACATGAAATCAGAATTTGGTTAATAAGATTATTGAACTTATATTTAATTATTTGTTAATATATTGAATATTAGTTAATAGGTTGTTGAACTCAGATTGAATCACTTGTAAGGCCTAAATTTGTAGAAAGTGATTATAGGTCTAGATTTACACCTCACTTATATATTATAGTTCGACCTTATTTTTAATCAATACAGAATTTTTTTAATAAAATTGGTTCACTTATTAATATATTGAATCTTGATTGACAGGGTTGTTAGACTTAAATTGAACCATCTGTTAATAAATTATAACCCTTTGTTAATAGTGAATTATGTAAAATTCTAATTGTTAGTAAAATTGTTGAACTTAAATTGATACTTTAGAGTTGAAAATGTTTTATTAACTTGAAAGATTTTTTTTGAAAAAATCTCATATTAATTAAATTTAATTTCTTAAACTAGTTTTCATGGATACGTTAAATATTGTAATAATTTTTTATATAATAATATTTATTTTATTTTTTATGCGAGTATGATTATTAAAAAATTATTATTTTCCGGTGTAAATATTCTTAAAACGAGCTCAGTCTTTTAATCAAAGTTTATTTTTTCTTGTATCCGTAAATGAATTTTGATTGATGAATTCACAAATATTTTATTGCTAAAGAAGGTGGAACACATGTTTTATTTAACATTTTTGTAAGTAAATTAAACTATAAAGAGAAAATAGAAATATATTTGGATCCCCTCTAATATTTTCATATCACTGATGCTCTTAAAGCCATCATAAATGTCTGGTTATAATAACATTGTAATGCAAGATTTGTGGTCTTAAAGATATTGGGCCATAGATAAGTTCGTAGCTAGTTTGGTTTGGATACAAATTAAATTAAATCACCTTATATCATTCCCTCCTTATTCCATCAATTCCACCCAAAAATCACTTCAATTAATATTTCTTGAATTTCTTTATTCCCTAATTCTTTCCTCATGAAATTCAACAAAATGATATATATTTTTTAAAATATAAAGTATCATCGAAACTTCTAAATTTTAATATAAATAACACAAAAAAATATAAAAAGTAAAAGCGATATTCATTATTTTTTTAAAAAAAATAAATAATCACTATAAATATGTATTGATTTTTCTAAAGACACTTAGCACAGAATGTAATGGGATGAGAGAATAGGATATGAAAGGGTAAAGATATTAAGTAGGATAAATAATAATCCTATCAGATTTAGTGCATGCAAGATAATAAATTAAATATTTATAAAATATAATAAAAGTTCTTTTTAAATGATAAATTTTCATTAAAATTATATACAATCTTTCAAAAATTTATTTTTAATTTATATTTTTTAATAAATCATAAATGATTTGTTTTAACGATTAATATAATTTAAATTTACGTGTTACAAAAATAAATAATGTAAATAAATATAAGATAATTGTTAAATAAAAATTATAATATATATTATTATATAAATTTAAATTATCAAACTAAAGAAGATAATATCATTGTTAACACAAAAAACAACATTGCAATAAGATAACATATCCACCAAAAAAAACTCCATAACTTATTTTACATACAAAACTAACTTATTTTATGCATATATTTAAAAGAAAAAAATTATTATCAATTTTTTTTGGATAAAATCTTTTAGCATGAAGTATCCACTACTTTTATTGATGACTAATTTTCATAATGACCCTAAATCATCAAGTTTTAATGAAATCTACCTTTTCAATCACAATTATTTTTCTTCATAAAACTTAGCAACTATAAAATTAACTATAAATTTTAAAACAAATAAATATAAAACCTCTAATAATCATAAGATTTGAACAATATGCATGATAATTAAATCTAAACATCAGTAACTTTGTCAGAAAAAAAGAACTTGATTTAATTAAGATAAAATTTCAATTCAAAATTTTTCTTACTTTGTAAAAGTGGAGTCTGGTTTAAGATATAATTCTCACCTAAGAGAGAGTATTCCCCACATATACAAAATTCAAGATGTTCTTAAAAATATAAAAAGAGTTACATCTTTCTTACTTACTTATTTTCTTAAGAGAAGCCAAATTCCTTGTGAACCAACAAAGATTGATTATTTTCAGGAAGAGTGGACCAAATTAAGAACTCATTCATGATGGTCCCTAATAGTTTACCCTTAAAGAATCTTTCATCCTTTAAGAAATTCCTTGTAAAAGATATCACTGATGTGAGCAGCTTTTTTGCCAATCTGTCATCACCTTCCCTTTCTCGGTCTGCTTCATCACAGCTCTTTCTTCTGACAACCTCCAGTTAAAGAACATCTTGTGTAGTTAATTCACAATTAGAGAAAACTCAAGTCTGTTTTACAGTAATTTAACTTGAATGCATGATAACCAAATGCAGCTAACATAATACATTCTGTGGTTGATTTAGTATTGTTCATTGGTTTTCTATGCATGTAATAACATACATTGAGTACCCTATCCCTATATGCAACTTGGTCATTTAAAATTATTCATCACACTAACATAGTCTCTTTTAGTGATTATGTCATATACATTAGACATGGTTATTCTAGGATTTTAAGATAATAATCAATTATAAAATGATAATTGATTGTAGTATAAGTAATTAGAATCTGGAATGAGGGTATGCAAAATTATATATACACACACAATCAACCTGCTAAAGCACCCAAAATCTATTTAGCAATAGTAATAGGTGTAATCATTTTGAACGATTATTCATTATTAGTGCATATATTTGGATAGTTACATACTTGAAGAAGGGAGAATCTAAATATAATGGACAGTGAAATTAAACCAATTTCCAAGTTACATTTTACTTTAGGATGCGGATTTGTGCCTGCAAATGACTCTACACCTCAAGATCCTATCCTGAACATAGAACCCGGGCACCACCATGATCTTAACCCGGCTTGGACCTTGTGATCTCTGTCTATCAGCAACCAGATCTTCCATAAAGTGAGGGTCAAAGTTTCTATTCTCTTCAACCCTTAAAATTCCCAATGGAGGGTTGAAAGAAAAGGCCAGTAAATGTAGCAACCATATGCACTTTGCTGCCACAAAGAAAGCCTGAAGGAGTTGCTCAGGCCAAGGCCTCATCCAATTCAGTGTAGTGATGATGCAACTCATTTTCTGGTCGCAGAACTTGCTAAACTCTTCACTGTAATATTTAGTCCCCTTTCTAAGCACCTCGTTCCAGCTCAAATTCCTAAGAGCAACAAAAGATGAAAATTGTGCTTGGCGATCCTGTCGAGGGTCTAAGAATTTTGTGCAGCCATTCTTTTGGAATACACTGTTCTCAAAGTCTTGGTAGAAGGACTGGTTTATGAAGGCTTCAAAATGGTATAGAACTGCCTTTGAGTATTTGGAATTCAAGGAGAGTCTATATGGTTGGAGGAGCAAGTTCAAGTTGTCCATCAAAGAATGATCGGTGTCTTCAATCTGGCATATAAGGGTCTTACAGAATTGCTTCACTGATAACCTTGATTCTGACACTATCTGCAAGAAGCCCTCTACCATAACATCCTCTCCCACAGGCATCGGATTTTCCCCATTCCCATCAAAGGGTGTTCCTCTATGGGGAGGGTTATTAAACTTTTCAGAAAGTGTGGTTTCTTTGTTGATAACTTCTTGCCTCAAAGCTTTCTTCAACTCTTCACAGTAACTTTCCAAATACTCAAGCTTTTGTTTCAGGTCTCCGAGGGAAGATCTCATCTCAGAAACTTCCACCAAGGCAGCATCTCTACTCTCATTTGCCTCCATTAGTTCCCTCTTCAGTGCCTCAACTGACATTATTCCCATGTCCTTGAGAACCTGAGAGACTTCCTCAGATTCTGTTCTAGCTGGGGAATTCACATTCTTATGCTTCTTCTTGAACTTAGGGAACAACCAGGAAATCATCCCTTTACTTTTTGGTTGGGTTTGGAAAGAAGCATGAGAATCTGTGAGGGGGACAACAATGTTGGAGCTCCTATTGTTCCTTGTGTTCTCATATTCAGTAGTTATGACAGCAGGATAGCACCTATTGCAGGAAGATAAGGGCCTCAAGTCCCCCGAACTGTTTCTCCTCCTGGATTTGAAGTAGTCATTTGCAGGCGATGTTTGAAGAACAGTAATATGATTTGCACAAGAACCACTCACAGATTTGCTATCATCAGCAGGACACATGTGAGAGTCATGGTTGCCAAATCCAAAAGGTAGTCCTTTTCTTGAACTTGATTTCTCCTTGTAATCTGAGGGGGCCATGCTGTTCCCTCCTTCTACCCCATTCTCATCCCAACTTTCTGATATTGTTCTGCTCCTTGTTGGATTCTGATGCGCCTCATCTTCATAACTCTGCCAACGATTTTCTCGTTTAGAGACTCATTGTTCAACAAAAAAGCACACATGATCTATGCCTCCAAATGAAAAAACAAGATAGAGCAGAAGTCCTAAAAAGTTGAGTACTTGAAGCACAGTTTTTAAGTTCCATGAAAAATGAAAGTCCCAAAAGAAAAAGGTCAAACTCAATTCTCGCTTTATGCTTTATTTCGATATTCCATTAATAGTTTTCAAAGTTGATTGCCAAAAAATAATGAAGTAAATTACATATTCTTACTGGTGTGAAAACAGGGTAATCTTGGGCAGAGTAGTGAGAAGCAGGTGAAGGTGATGGTAATCTAACATTGGTTGTGCCTGGGCTACTTCCATGTGTTAATGCAGCATGAAGGGCCCTTAGTTCCACTGCTTTGGCTATGGCGGTTTGGATTTCTTCCCTTGTAATTTCGGGGTTGTTGCCATTGTTGCTTTGGTTGTTATGGTTTTGGAAAGTTTTTGCGGTTGCAGTTGCAGCCATGAGGCACAACAGAGGAAGGAACAAAGGGGAGCATGTAATGTAAATGCTGAGAAGATAATATATGCACTAGAATATTGATATGCTTGAAATTTTATTGACAATCGAAAAAGAACAAAACTAGTTTTCAAGTGGTGGCATCCAACGGCTGGATTTGGTTTGAGGGCTATTATTATATCTATGGTAAGAATGGGATCTTGGAGAAGCAGAGAATGGAATGAGGGATACAAAGGGTCACGTCTCAAACCCAATGAAGTGAGCCTTGTCTCTGTTCTCATAGGAAAACTAATGGCGTGGGCACATGTGAAGAGGAGAGAGGTAGGAGTAATTTTCCATTTTGGTACGAGAGTTTGAGATAAGTAACTTTTAACCCAGATATTACTGTTTTTTTTTTAATCAAAGGGTATTACAACAGTTATATATATAGTGTGTGTTTGGTTAAACATCTTGAAATATTGGATCCATGTTAAGCCAAAAGTTACCATTTGTAGTTTTTGCATTCTTCTTTAGTTTGAGGTCAAAAATTGAGAATAGATACCTTAAAAAGGTCAATATAAACTCATTGATAAATTTCATTATTTGATTTCAGTCATTGAGTTATCTCTTGGAAAGTGATTTACTTGACATTGGTCTACACCAAGGATCATACTTTTTTGACTCTGGGTGCATTGCAGCAGAGAGAACCCAGTTTACCAAAATGCCCACAAGTTAGGAAAATTACCAGAAAGCAGAATTAGGTGGTATTGCTTTATAAGCAACATGGGAAGTTCCATTTCAGCCACTATATATGTTCCCTCATCATACCTAAGGTGAAGTAATATTCAGCTTTCAATTTGAGGACATTGTCAACCAAATGTTGCTTTAGTGCTCATTTACATTTCGCTAGTAATCATGACTAGAGTATGTTGCATACTAGAACTGTTCAAAAAGCCATCAAACACTTCCCTTGCCCTGAAGTAGGTGATGAGGAGTAGGTGAATGGACTAATTAAAGTAAATGTCTTTACCCTGAAGAATATTCTTCTTGTATATTAAATGCCTAATGCACAGATTATATAACACAAGCCTTGCTATTTATTTATTCTATGCAATCTTGCCGACCCTTCATGAAAATTAAGATGGTAAACCTGTAACCTGTCCTTGGAACCAAAGGTTGCTGAGAATTTTCAAAAAAGGAAAACCAATTATCTAACTTGTGTGCTGACCTCAAATTTGACAACTTAAAAGTGTTTAGCATGCATAAACAGGGAAAGTAATGTTACACTAGAAGGATCTGGCAGAAGTCTTGATGCTATATATTTTCTTTCACAAGTTCATCACAAATTACAGAGTTAAAGTGGCTGAGGCTATTATTGTCCAACTACAGCATGTAAAAACAAACAATATTGATCCGTGCAAGGGTTGAGTTTTTTGGGCCGAAAGGGGAAGAAAAATAACCAAAAGGTCCAAAACAATCCAAGAACTTACAGACAAGGAATCCTACAAGACAGAATGCCACAGTGGGGACCAAGTGGTTAGCATCTTTTAAAAATTAAAATTACATAATGCCCTACTGATACCATACATGAGTACAAATCCTCATAGGGTATTTTTGAAATTAGAGAACATTTTCTTGCTTGGAGTATGGAATCCTTTTATATAATTGGAATTGGAATTCCATGTAGGACAATAGAATTGTTTAATGAGGAGGAGTTCGTTGAGACTGTGACCTCTCCTTTTTCTTGCAAATGACACTATTTTATGGAAATTATGATCCCTAAGCCTAACCAGCCAGGGAGGTTAGTAAGATTTGTTAAACAAACACATGCAAAAAGTGTCCTTTCTTGCTTAATTGATAGCAACTGCGTAGATGCCTGAATTAAATTGTGGTATTTTCTTTGATCAAGGAATAGGACACCAGCATTTCACAACCACTAAAGATAACTCAGAGTAGGTATAGTTTAGCTATACTTTAGAAGACAGACGTAGTTGGTTTTGACTAAACAAAACTTTAGTCTTCTCCTAACCACCAAATATAATTTTTGTTCCCATCAAACGAATCATAGGATACTTTGACAACATTCAATAAATACCAGTGTCATGAATTAAAGACGATATATTTATTGATACTTAAAATTGGATTGGCTGAATACATGTTAAATGGTAAAAGGTTTAGCAGAATGAAGTTTCCATACAGTGGCAGAGACAGCATTTAAGGGTCCATGATAAAATATCTCTAGATTTTCTCTCTTAGGATATCATAATATATGAATTTTAAAGGAGGTTATGAAATTTGAGAGGATATCTCTAGATCAAACTTGTACTCAATTATCTTTTGGTGCATCAGTGTTGTTGATCACTTTTAATGATACTGTTTAATTATAATACTCTAGCACTTTGTTTTTAGTGATAAAAGTGATGCTAGAGGATATTCATTTGCAACCACAATCTAATGACGAAAAGTTCTACATATACATTGTTTCCTTTCCAAAATGTTGGGTGTGACCAAGCACTCTTTCTTTATGTTACTTTCTCTGTTCTTGCTGCAGCCTATTTTTTGGTTGATCACATTATATATGGTTTTCAATAACTTAACCAGATTTTTTTTCATGGCCTGAGAGAGTCTCACCAGAACATCAATTATTGACGAGTTATTTCATTTGAAGGACCAGTTTGTATGTAGTTTGAGAGTTAAAAAAAAATGGCACCTTTGTTTCATTTTCTTTAAATGTAAAGAGGAAGATATTTATCATGTCACAATTTTGAGCTGGCCAAGTGTTGATTGATGCAAGAAATTCTATGAAGGAGCAATAAAGTCTTCTGCAATGCCATATTCCAAAGATAGCAAAATCGTTGGGGCTTAAATGTGTGGGGAATGTAAGTTGCACTTGATGTATTTTACATGTTTGGTGTCTGAAATTCACAGTGTAATATTTTACCATGCTTGGAATAAACATTGTAATGCCAAATTTATTTTTTTACATTTAACTATATATTTTATTACTGAATTTTTACATTTTTTGTAAATTTCATCTTGATTTTTTAATTTTATGAATTTTATCAATTAAAATTTAAAATTATACATATTTTACCTTTTTTTTTGTCAATTAAATATTAATTTATTAATAGTGTGGTCATATGACTAATATTGAGTTATTTTGTTTGGTTTGAGGAGAAATAATAATGTTGTTTCTTTATGGGATTGACAAAAGAAGAATAAATACAAAACATAAATTTATGGATACAATTTATTAAAATTATAGTTTGTGGATTTGTACTATCCCATGTGATTATTTTTATGCTAATTGCTTTGCTGATTACAAAATATCTTTATTTTATGTTTTTAGAATTATTAGATGGTAAAATAATTTATAAATAATTAGTTAGAATAAAATTATATTAAATATTAATTAATTGGATTATCATACTTTCACTTTTTCACCTTATTTATTCATCATGTCATCACATTATTAATAAATTAATGTCTAATTAAAAAAACAAGATGTATATAATTTTGAAATTCATATGGTAAAGTTCACAAATTTAAAAATTCAATGATAAAAAATATATATACTGAAAGTGACCTCATGTAGTAATAAAATTCTTAAAAGTGTAAAAGTCTAATTAAAAGTTAAACCTTTGTTTATTTTTTGAAGACATAATGAATGTGGTTAAGATTATAAAACAGAAAGGGCATTCACTACAGTCTCAGTACTCTAAAACTTACCAAAACAAAGAATAAACAAAAGAAAAGGTAAAAAATAACAAGTAAAAGTGAATGTGGTTAAGGTGTTTGATAAAAATGATTGGTATGTGTTGATCCTTGTAGTTGAGTGTATTATAGATAAAGATTATTGATTTCATTGTCTAAGAATGTCCTTAAATAATGGCTGTCAAATGGGACCAAATATATAAGCATGAAAAAATATGGTGAATGAAGAATGGCGTAAGGTTTACTCATGCAGCAAAGAAGGTACCTTTGAGTCTATTCTTCAATAATTGGCTTCATTAGCAACCATGGAAATCAATTAAAGAGTTTCAATGGCTGGCAAGAGGGAAGCTTGAGATACAAAAAGGAAACCTCTCTGAACTTTGAAACAAAAAAGCACGGAATAATGGGACCCTGCTCTAAGGTACTCTTTGCCTTTCTGTCACAGACCCACCAAAATATTAAACAAAAACTTCTCAACTTTACTACAAAATAATAATGGTTACGTAGCAGTTAAAACCTTACCATAACAAAATTCTCATTTGCAAATTATTCTTTTTCCATGGCCCTTACAAGGAAACTAAACATGGGAATGTACCTCGATTTTCTCTCTGTGTGTCAACAATTATACTTGTATTTCTTTTCACACAGTGTCACATCCTAGCTAGCTTGAAAGAAACAAATGATTCGAATTTGGTTGTCTCTTTCTGAGTAAAAAACTGAGGAATTCATAGTAAACAGAAGCCAAAGTACTGCTACGAGTTAGCATTGCATGGTTCTTTTTGTCTACTACAACATGACAACGTTAAGCATTTATCCTTTTATGTATCTCATCTTCAAATTTCTGTAGTAAACTTGTTGTAAACTGAAGTAGTAGTTATACGAAGTTACATTATATACCATAATACTATAGTACTACTCTTGTCCTTCTTGTTAACTCATTTGATTTTTTCTTCTATTGGGAGGTTTCATTTCAGAATAGTACCATTATCACTGTTTTGTATACATTGTTATCTTCTTTCTGCATTCTTCTTTATATATACATGTGTTGCTTTGCTTAGTTACGACTCCATCGTGTTCTCTTCAAATACCTGCATTTTACTGTATCTTTTACTGTTTCTTATATATATATATATAGATAGATATATTATAACTCGAGTACTATGTTATATCATTGTGGATGAATGATAGAATGTAACAAATATGAAAAAACAAATTTGGTAAAGTTCTTGGAACAAGTTCACATTCACATGGGTTAGTTGAAATTGAGTGTCTGAAATAGGGACAAGACGGGACAAGACAGAATTTTCCTGGTTTCATTTTAAGTAATTTGGTCTGAATTCAGAAGAGTTATCATCAAAATTAAATTCATTTTTAATCAGAATTAATTAAATGCTGAATATAATTAATTCATTAAAACTGGTCTTAGTAAACATTTGATAACAATTTCTCTTTTCACTCATCATGTTATAATTCTTAAAAGTTATATTTTTAAATAATTTAGTAGATATGTTTTATATGAAACATAGTTATTACAAAACTTTCTCTTTTATGAAAATCTTGTTGAAGTCGCATCCATTCTCATGGGATAGTTTTAACAAAAATTTAATTTGAACAATTATTATCAAGAATTTTATATTTCTTATCTAAGTAAAAATTAAAATTTCTTCTACTGGACATTTCTTTAGGATAACTTAATTCATCTTTTGGATTTTAATCAATTATTTTATTTATTTTTGCACAAAATATTATCTATCAAAATAGCTTTTTATATTCAAATTTTCAAAGGTATATATAGTATATTTAAATGATATGATATACTAAATAATTTTGTATCAATATGCCTTGATTTCATATATAAATAAAGAAAAAGAAAAGACTCAATTACTCTAAAAATAACAAGAAAATATTATCATCATTCATTTTAGATAATTATATTAAGAAAAATGAATGATGAACAGAAATGAAATCTTTTATTTATTCTTAGAATAACTGCATCTCCTTTATATTTATTATTGGAATATGTATATTAGTTTGAATTAATTCAGTCTTAGATAAAATTAACTGAAATTCAAATATTTTTGGTAAAAGGATAAAACAAAAATTGAAAGTATTCAATTTGAAATAGGGTAAGCTCATAAGCAAAATAGTGTTTGAAGAGCCCGTGTATTATGGAATCAGCCCATTATCCTTTTTATAAAAAAATTCAATAGACAACAAAAATATTCATGTAAATGGGCCTCACAATAATAACTAAAGTTGAAAAAAATTTGGGCCTCACAATGTAAATGAGCCTCATGTAAATGGAAGCCACGTACTGTTTTTTTTCGAATGAAAGGAAACAAAAGTTGCCGCTTCAACAATTGAATTTCATTGGTGCATTCACATAGACACGGATCGCCATCGTAACCGTAGATTAATTAGAAATCGAAGGCTCGTATTTATCTATCTTCTTCTTGTTAAGGTATCTTCTTTCTCTCCAAGTGTATAAATCTTCACTGAAATGAAAGCCTCAAACACCATAAACACTCAATTCTTAATCTACTAGTAATTTTGCAGCCAAACAGTTACCATTTCTCTCACCAATGGCACGAACCAAGCAAACTGCACGCAAGTCCACCGGAGGTAAGGCTCCGAGGAAGCAGCTGGCAACCAAAGCCGCCAGAAAATCTGCTCCGGCCACCGGCGGTGTGAAGAAGCCTCACCGCTTCAGGCCGGGAACGGTGGCGCTCAGAGAAATCAGAAAGTACCAGAAGAGCACAGAATTGCTCATCCGAAAGCTTCCGTTTCAGCGTTTGGTTCGAGAAATTGCTCAGGATTTCAAAACGGATCTCCGTTTTCAGAGCAGCGCAGTTTCCGCTCTTCAGGAGGCCACAGAGGCTTACCTAGTTGGACTCTTTGAAGACACAAACCTCTGTGCCATTCACGCCAAGCGCGTCACCATCATGCCCAAGGATATTCAACTTGCTCGCAGAATCAGGGGCGAGAGGGCTTAAACTGTTTTGACGCTTGTTTTGGGATGTAATAGTGAAATCATATTCCTGTTCTGTATCCGTTCTATCTAGTTTGTTGAATTGAATGTAGATGGAAAATTTCAAGGGCCTTCTTTTTTATTTAAAATTTTCTCTGTTATTATTTTTGTTTATTTGTCCGTTTTAATACCTAACTGTTATGTTAAAATGATCCTGTGATGTTGTTTAGCATTCATATCTAATGCATTATACAGATAAAAGCTGCTTGTCTTATTTTGCAAGTATTTATTTGTGAAGGTCGATAGAGGGAAGGGAAAAAGGTGTTTGAGAATCTTTACTTCTTCTCTGGATGTATCTGTTTATCCTATAATTATCACACGATTAAGATAATCATTATTCTTCACTTTTTTTTACTAAATATCTAATCTTTTCTTATTTTTTATGGGTTCCGAGTTCCGTAATTTTCTTTTAATCTTAGTATAAATCTTGCTTTATGTTGATTATATTTTCCATAACTTGAGCAGCTTTCACTGTTAATTTGTTTGTTTCTGTTATTCCACGTCAATTATCAAATATCAGTCATCTAAACCATTTTAATACTATAAGATGAAAAAATAAACTATATATACTAAAATCTAATTTAAATAAATCACTTATAATAATTTTGGAAGAACACATCGCCAACCTTTTTTTTTTTCAATTTAACATCTAACTTGTCCAAATGCAGCTAACTAAGCAGAAAATTTCTTTCCAATTAGTTCCATTACGATCATTATGAAGAGCAGAAACTAGAGTGAAAGGAAAAATGGTCATGGTAGATTATTATCCTTTTTTGTGCACAAGCTAATGAAGCAAAACAAAATCTGGAAGGCCTGCTGAAATCAAAAGCAATGTATATCATTTACAATAATAAACTACAACAAGATGACATGAGCATCATTTGATATGCAACTATGTTTAATATCAGTATCATACCCAGTTACTAGACAAAGCAAAATCGTGGAATCTAAAAGAGAATTCCCCAGCTGTGTCTCTCTGAAGCCTGGAGTGGGAAATATCACTTGTAATATCACTTGGTTCAGAAGGTGGAGGGGGCAATGGCAGGACATGAGTTTCGTTTGGAATGGCTAGTTGAACTTCAGATGCATGTGATGGCAACACAGAAGAGGACAGGGCCCTGAATCGAGTGCTTCCTCCACTTGAAGAAGCCAAAGCCCTATCCCAAAGGAAGACGTGCAGGAGAATGGGAACCCTGGTGTGTCGGTGCAAGGACAGCTTCTGGCTGAGCGAAACAGTGTCATAACACCGAATAGCTCCTGTTGGAGAAACCATCCATGGAAGGACTTTTTGATTTGACACTCTTGAAACCACCAACATCCTACAAGTATCAGTTGCCAGTTTATACAAATTTCTCAGCCCTGATCGTGCGGCAGGCACATTTTCTTGATTAATGACCGATGAGATGAAAATAAATCCCTGTGGATTGCAAAAGAAAAATATTAATTGGCTAAACTTTAAACAATATGATGTGTTTTTAATGTAACCACACCCAGTGGCGGGTCAAGATTCTCGACAAGTGGGTGCAACTATTTAAAAAATAATAAATAATAGAAGATAATTATTATATATTAATATATGAATTTGTACATTTTTTTATTAGTACGTGAGTATAAATTTAATATTTATATATTAAATAAAAATTAATATTTATATATATAATTATAATTTTAGGAAAATGAGGGAGTGTAGTTATCCATCCTTACTTTTATTTAGGTCCGTCTTATGATATAATTATAATTTCTTAGATATTGTTTGTACTATCTTTTAATCAAATTTGAGTTTCACCTCAGTAATTTAAGAAACAAAAGTTTTCTTTGCATTAAAGGATTATACAAAATAGTGAGGTGAAACTCTAACTATAATTAGAGAATGCTACAAACAACATCTATACAACTGTATCTAAATTTTATTTAAGTATATGGATATACATGATCAAGATAGAAACCTCTTCAGTCCGACTAATTGCAAAGCCAAGCTTTGAGTCTTCCTCTTTTAGTTTGATCTCAATAGAGAACTCTCCTGCAACCGGAGCATACCATAGGCGAACTGCTCGAACAACACCAATGTCTATTCCATGGTAATCCTCAAACCCGTAAAGGCTTGCATTTGCTAAGTTAGCTAAGTCAGATAAAGACCCTGCATTCACAGTGGAAGAAGCTGTCTCTCCAGATATCTGTCACACAAACAAAAGAGAAACTCCATATGTCATATAGTACAAAAAAATAACAGCAAAGTCTCTCAATAAATTAACAAAAATGAAGATTCTAGAAGTTTCGTTGCTTCCTGGTGTACAAGACAGTGATAAAATCTTAATTCGTGTCTTACAGTTTCTTATGATCAATTGCGATATATATTGTGAAAAGGTAACAAAATTAATAACCAACACCAATAGGCTAAGCTCTCAAATTAAAAGTTCAAGAGAGCCACAATAAAGAGTGATCAATTTACCTTAGTAAGTAGGGACTCAGTTTGGATGTTCATGAAGACAATAGGGACCCCCGAAGCTTGACCTGCATTGAGCCATGCATTTGTCCTGGCTAGGGTGTCCTCCAGATCATTGTAGCGAGAAGCTACCCGATCTGAAGCTTTGGGAAGGAATAATATAGAAAGAAAGTTGCTAGAATTGGGAACTGATAGCATTTCTTGCATCCTCCTCTCCCATGAATACGAAACATATCCATCCTGTAACTTGGTCCTGGTTAATGCATTTACCATCCTAGTGCTCCTTGAAGCTGCAAATTGCAGTTATTGCTAACAGATATTAGATATGATACTTGAATGGAAAATAGCGAAGAAAATTGCAATGCCATTGACATTGATGGCCAATTAACTGCTGGCAATCAGCCAATACATATACAGAAGTTTTTTTTAAAAGAATTAGCTATCAAGTGTATGAATTTTTAACTTGTATATTTGACGTGAGACATTGGTTGCTTTATGTTCACATTGCCATTTTTGCAATAGAACGGCAACAGTTGAAAAATTGCTAGCACCAACTTAATTGTAGTTGATGAATAAAGTCTAGAGAGAACCCTCCAACCAGAAAACAAACAATGTAAGACATATCTATCCAAGCCTTGTGATGACATAGGTATTGAGGTTTATTATGACAAATAAAGTAATAGTCTGCATCTAGATTATAAAAGATAACTGGAAACTAGGTTCAGGGTAAAAAATGCGAATCTATTACGACTGCTTATGTTCGTGCCAAATAAAAGTTAATTTACTTTACTTCTTCCATTTTAAATGTAAACGATTCCTATAGCTAAAGAGGCTAACCAAGCCGCAAAGGTTATATTTCAAGTAATCTTTTGAGTAGCAATATTTTTTTATACTTCTAATGCAAAGATGTGTAGACAGGGAGAAGTTGATATTTTCTATTTGCTCCTTCTTCTTTTTTTTTTTTTCTGATCATGGATGTGGGATGCTTTTGACTTTATTTTGGCACCTCTTGTGCAAAAACAATGTATTTTAAATAAAATTTTTATCCTTAGCATTTTTTTAAAAGAAAAACCGCAAAGGTGACTTCACAAGAAGAAATCACGAGTTTCAAATGAATACAACAACGTTAGCAACTTTCATATGAAAAATTCACGTTTCCAGTAAAGGGAATTCAGTCCAATAAAATGAGGTGTCCCTTCATCAATAAAGTAAAAAATCAGTTCGCACCAAGTAAATCAAATCTTTGAATGAAGCATGGCAAACTTTTTAGGAAGGATCTTGGAATAAATCAGTTCACGCAAGCACATGGAAACTGAATCACATAAAGAGAGGGAAAAGGTTCAAGGCACGTGCACGCACAAAGAATGTCAACTCATTGGCAGCCCCACATATGTTACGTGTAAGCTAATTAAGTAGAACAAGAAAAATCAACTATTTTATCATAAACTACTAAAAAAATTAGTATTTTAACACATGAATGAATTGTGTTATTTATATAATTAGAATTCCAATATTATGTTAAATATGTCAAATTCAGATATTGACACTCCAAATTAATTATTCTAATTTGTAATATAACAACGTTTTATGATCATCTTTAAACGCGCTCTCCTTTAGCATTGTTTCTAAATCAAATTTCAATAATTTTATCAAAAGAATTTGACAATGATTAAAATTAAATTTAAATATCATTATTTAAATTAATTATTACTGAAATAAAATGTAAATATATTATTATTAAACAAAATTAATCTAAATAAATACTATTTAACTTTATTTTTCAGCATATTTTCATAACCTAGAAAAGAGGACCAACCTAAATATAGCATTCACCTCATCTCAATCCAAATTAACCCTTCCCAATACATTAAAACATTATTATTATTAATTAATTATTAATATTTATCAATTATGAAAACACACGAAAGGTCAAAAGTCAAAAGCAAACCGGAAAAACAAGAGAGAAAGTTGGCCTAAGATGGCGAAACGTACCTTGAAGCTCGAAGCATTCTGCTTCGGTCCGATCCAAGAACCCGACCACGTAATTCGGGTCATCAATTGAGCGAAGAACCAAACCCTTCTTCGCCGCGAAATCGTTCGGCACGATGCACGCCTGCAACTCCGCCAACTCCTCCGATCCCCGCCGCACCCGAACCACAATCGACGTCTCCTTCTTCTTGAACGCCTCCTGAAGGATCTTCTGCACGCCACTCCTCCCGCCCTTGAACGGCGACTGGTACCGGATCTGCGACTTCGCCGACGAACCGATTCGGAGCTCCTCCACGATGTCGCCGGTTTGTAGCATGTCGGCGGTCCACTCGTCGGCTTTGGAGCTTCCTCTGAGACATTCGATGGAAAGCACTTTGGGATCTCGCGTGGGCGAATCGGAGCTGCTCTGCGATGATCTATCCATGATCATGTTAACATTACGCAAGCGTGTGTTGTCGTTTCAATTACACCGCCTTCACAGTTTTCGATACAGAAAGAAGTAGCAGCAATATAAACAACAGATTGAAAAAAAAAAAAAAAAACTAAAAGTAACCAAAAAAAGAGGTGTTGGGAATGGTTGCTGAAGTTGAAAGTTGGTTGTTTTATGAAGTAAAATGAATTAGGAATGGGAAGTCAAAGAAGCTTGATGTGAACAATTTATGGTTCGTGGAAAAGTATTTGCTCCATGCTGCCATGGAGTTTCACACTTTGACCATTTTCTTTCCCATGCTTCTTCCTCCAATTAAATCTTCTGCAAACATTCAAATATATTTTTATATATTTTTTCTAGGTAATGCCTGTGAGGATTATTATTATTATTATTATTATCATAATATAACTGTTAATAAACATTAATAACTACTGATTTGCATGAGAAATATCAACATAAAAAAATTGATTAAGAAAATTATTAGATTGAAGTGGATAATAAAGTACGTTGAAATAAATATTAGATCTTGATTTTTTGATTTTATAGGAGTTGGAATGAAGATTGTAGGAACTAATCTTAATGTGTAACTCCAAATATACAACCGACCATATAAATATTGAGTCTAATGTTTATTGTTTTGCTTTTGAAATCGTTTGACTTTCTTAAAATTATATTTTTTATGTTCTTCACACAAAGAGAAAAAGTTGTTGAACTAAATTGCCTCAATTCGTAACAATGTTTGGAGTAAATTTATTAATTTAAAGATGGAAGTTGTTTAATTAGGGTGAATTACTAATATTTTAAAATATTAGTTTAAAAAATTATAAATAAAAAATTAATTATTTAAATATCATTTCATAAAAATTATTTTTTTAAAGATTTTGGTTTTATTCTTTATATTTTTTTTAAATATGAATTTGTAGTCGTGAATCTAGTGAAAAGTATAACAAATTTTATTGATTGTTTTTTTTAGTACTTAGAGTTGGAGTATAAATGAGTGTAAATTTATTTTAAAATTTAACTTTATATTATTGACTTGAATTTAAAATATAATTTTTAAGATGATTTTTTTTTACATTAAACTAGTTTAATTTATGTTTTACATTCAAAATCTCAAGAAAAATTAAAAAATAAATATAACATACAATGAGAAGGGAATTGAACATCTTAAATTCGACATTTAAAAAAAATTCTAATGTATTAATTTCTTCAACTCAAAGTCCTAAATTATGATACATAGGTTTTCTTTATTATACATTAAAAATAATTAATTATATTTTAATATAATGAAATATTAAGTTATATAATTGATTGTATAAAAATATAAATATTAAAATAATAAATAATTGTTAATGATAAATAAAATAAACATTTATATTAAAATTATATTTATTTTTTATTTTTAGAATAATAATAAAAATAATTTAAAATAAAAATATTAATAATAAATAAAATTATTTTATTTTCTATTTATTTTTAATTATTTTTCATTTTAAATAAATCTAAATAAAGTATTAGTTTTGGTAGAAATGAGATAAATTTGTGTAAGAAAATGATGAGAAGGCGTGTATAAGTGGTAAAGAGTGTGAGTGTGATAGTGACAGGATCGAAGCTTCTGAAAAGGTTGCTTTGACCAAAGCACATCCATGGCATGACATGATGGTAATCTATGTGCATCATCTATCACAGCTCAATCATATAATTTATTTATTTATTTATTTTTCTTCACTTTCTTCTTACCTAAACAAATATTTTTTTTATCTTTTATCATATTACTTCTTTTTTAACATTTTTAAGAAATTGTTTTTTTCCTATTTATTTCTTTTTGTCTTACTTAATCTAAACAAAATCTTAACTTAAAAATTTAAGATACTTCTAATTTTATTTTAATTTCTTAAGAAAATATAATTTTAATTCCTAAACATTTTGTATTATATCCGTCATATTAAACTTATAAATTATTTTTTAATTTAAAAAAATATTTTAAATTTAAATAAATTAAAAACATAATTATTCAAGGATATATAAATTCTCTTATGTTTAATTATAATTTATAAAAAGAAATTAAAACACCCTTACAATGCGTATCTTGTCTGAGACACACCCGCCCTATTTTGATCATATAAAAGATATATTTGCATAGCTAAAGTTGACATTTACTCAATTAAACTCATTAGATATTCCCCATATTTTTTTTGTTACTTTTGAAATTTCTTGATACAACTGAAAAAAAAAAAAAAAACTGCAAATTACTGTCTGATAAAAAAATGATGTAACAAGGAGAAAGTTTTATTTGTACTTAACTTGGATTAAGCATAAAAAACTAACATTTATTTATTTCTGAATTGTTTTATTGGATCAAGAAAATAGATTTTTTATTTAAAAATAACATATATTAAATTTGATATCTCGATAATGAGACATTTTTATATGTCCAGATGGTTTGACTATTTTTTATATTATATGTAAATGATTTTCATTTAAAGGTACGAATATGCATACAAATAATCCATAAATAAAACCAAATTGAACTCTTAAATTTCAGTCCAAACAATATGGATTAATTTTAATAAAATCTAAAGTATCATGAAATGGAAGTTATAAACTACAAATCTATTTAACCTGTTAATATTTTATTGTAACATGTGTAAATTTAAGATAATAAAGCGACCCAATTGGAGCGTAATGGGCCAGGCTAATTCAACAAAATTATATAGCACATTAGAAAGTTGGATCAGATAAGCTTGAATGGCTTTTTACAGATTGGACCCCGGCCCATTTTGTCTGTACCCTCCTCTGTTAGTTTCTTTTATTTTAAGTCTAACGTGAATATTTTCTGGGAGAAAAAAACAAAAAGAAAAGAAAAAGGGTGTTGGGAAAAAGTACTGTAAGAGTGCAAAGTTTGTTAAAAGCTTAAACATAAGAATAAGTGATAGTCTGAAATGATAGAAAAAGAAATTGTGGTTTCGTTCGTTTCTGCTTCATCAATCACTTGAGAAATATACCATCGATCAATTGGATTTAATGAGTAAAAATCCATGAAGGGAAGGATAAAATAAACCAACCGTTGGACAGCACTAACAGATTTGAATAAAATCCCTGTCTCTACGGTCCAGTTTACCAGACTAAACCATAATAATATACCATAGCTAAAGTACTTAACTAGCATATAAGCATATGAAGTATTTACCATCTTCTGTTTGAGACTTCTTTCCTGTTGGATAATTGCAAAGCAGAGGACAAACTGTACCATCAACATACGTTCCAGAGGAGCCTACAAGGAAAAACGAAAGCGAATAAACATAGGTGAATGACACCTCTTAATATATATATATATAAGACGGATATAATACAAAATATAATGAGAAAGAAAAAGGAATATATTCATGGGAATCGTTGGTGCGCGGTATAATTTTATTTTTTTAAACATGTGAAGAAATTTGCTGATGGATAAAATATGTTTAAAACTTTCATGCAAGATTCTTGGTTCTTTAATATAACCGTTGAGAATCAAACTCAAACAATAAAACACAAGTTGTAGCACAAATAAATAAAGCCTTGTGAATTTGTACTATAACATTGATATAAATCCAGATACTTACTCGTTATTATACCCATCTCTTGTGCGCAGTCGTACTCTTGTCTCCATTAAGAGATCTTCTTCTACTCTTTTTCAAGTCTCCACGAGCTGACAATTGCTTTTGGATTGAAGAAGAAGCTGCATTGGATTTTCCACTACTTGAAACTTCTTTACGAGGACTAATGGATCGAGACTTCGAGTGGCGTTCAAAAACTCTCCCTGATGAACTGGATACTTTTGCTGGTATAGATTTTTTATCAATTTTGAAGGCTGAATCCTGTTTCAGGACAACGGCAGGAAGATCCGGTTCTTTGATGACAGAAGAACTATCTGAATCAGAAGACGAGGGACTAGTGGTGCTCTCCATATCATAAAGAAGGTTATCCATCATAATACGCGGGAGCTGCCTGTCATTTGAGCCACAGGCAGAGAAAGAGGGTCGACGAAGTCTTGTAAGCTGCACAACCTGCAGTTAATTGTGAAAGAGCCCTTTATATATGAAACATTTGAAATACGCAGATACGAAATCCTTCTTGTTTTGCACTGCTTTGATAGCTTACAGTATTGTGATCTATATTCATATTTATTCCATGACAATTCAAATTCCTGGGTTTGGCTTCTTATCATGCAATACATCAAAGACCAAAGTGGTGCGTCCCGGTTTTTCAAATATACCTTACCATATGCGTTCATATTACCTTTTGTTCTAGAACTGACATGTCTTTCTTTAATTTTGAAATTGTTGTATTCTTCCTTCGTATAATGTCTTCTAATTCAGCAATTCTCTGTTTTAAGTAGCAGTAGTATAAGTAATGAGTGAATTAAAACAAAGAAAAAAAGTTACAAATTCTAATCTTAAAATGTAAATGCTACCTTGCAATTAGCAACCTCGTTAGAGTTCAACAGGGTCGTTAGCTCCTTTATTGTGGTATTCTTCTCTTCACAGTCCCTTCTAAGATTATAAATATCTTGTTCTACAGCCAAGTTGTTTAACTGAGGATGACAAAAGGCGTGAAAAAGGTATCCAAAACAATACGTAAGAAAAAAAATGTATTTGCAATTAATATTCAAAAGATTATGGAACAAATAAAAGTGCATGAAAAAATGAAAAACAGGGTAGCCAGTAGTAAGTAGAAAAACTTAACAATTACAATTAACCATTTCCAATAAAATATAGTTAAACAATTCCTATTAACCCACAAACACCCCAACCTAAGGTGGTTAGATTAAACATTGGTCCCTTTATGCCTCTCAGGATCCTAACAAAGACGAGAAAACAGTACCTGGATATCAGCAGAAGATGTGACACTTGAAGCCCAATCTGACATGTCAGACATTCTTCGCTCCTCTTGATCATCATTAGAGAAGGGCGTCTTATATTGCAGCACCTCATTTGCATTGGAGTTTCTCCCAACAGAGGCACCCTGAAGACCAAGTCAATGAGTGATCAAAGCCAATTAGACATGTTATGAACACGCATAATTGTAATCGCACAACAGCCACAGAAAGCAACAACCAATATTCTCACCATTAATTCATTAGAGAAAGCAGAGTGCTGTTCACAGTGCCAACAACCGCAATCAACAAGCTTAACTTTCTCAGTTCCAAAAGCCTCATTCAATTGCAATTCCCCATCCTTGTCACAGGACTTTTTCATGGCAGTAGTTGAGTATTCTTTAGAATTGTTAACCAACTCGCAGAGAGTGTCAAGCTTCTGCTGCATGCTCGACAGCACCTCATCCTGGCAAAGTGTGATAAAATCACAAAATAATATGAGTAACCAAAAAATCATAAAACAAAATTACACTCATTAATATATACACGAGAAAAAAATTTACCTCACCAAATACATTAAAAGAGAATGCATAATATAATATATTACACATTTACACATCACATACAACAGATTTGAATATTAACTTTGAAGTTACGGATTTGAACAGGCAATAAAGAGAAAGGCACGAACCCTTAGTTCAACGGATCTTTTGAGGTGACTTATGTGAAGGTCTTTTTGGGAGCGTGCCACGGCAGCGCCAATGACGGCGACTACCAGGAACCTATGGATTGGAGGGAAGAGGTTCCAAGCAAGGGCTTGTTCAGCGCTTAAGCCGCCGCCGATGATTCGCGCCGAACTGGCTTCATCTGCATTGAGAAGCCGTCCCTGGAGGGATAACCACGCCATAGGCTTCTCGGACGAGACAGGGCGGTTCCGCTCCACGAAACTTGCGGACAAGCGGCGGCGGGAGGCAGAGAGCGCGGCCATGGACACGAACAAGGGAGGAGACAGAGCTCCATCACTGTTAGCAGCTGTATCCATGGAAACCTGATAGAAGTGAGACGCAGCTTTTCAGTGTGTGCATTCAAACTTTTGAAATTGAGAGGGAAAGCTTAGAATAAGCCATGGAGATGGTACAAGACAAAGTATTGAAATCTGTGAATGAGGACAAAATACACCTTCAAAATAAATTACAACACCAAAATCCCTTTCACACTATTTGTCACACCTTTCTGTACCTTATTTTTCTTCCGTGTATTTTTTTTCAAAAAAGGAAGAAAATATTTTAAATATTAAAATATTAATGGTCAAATTTTTGTTTAAGAAATTCATCTGTATGTTATTATTATTAATAGTCTTAAAAGGAAAAAAAAAATGATTGAGAATAAACTGTACAAATTTTTATTTAAAAATTAAAAAAAAAACAGTTTAAAGTTATAACCATTGATTAAATTATAAACAATAAGAATATTTTAAAAAAATAACATATCGGTGACTATTAATATAAAAAATTATTCTAATTAAAATATAAGATAGAGGAATTATGGGTTTTGTATCAACAAATTATTACTCTTGTTTATCCTTTGAACTTATAATAATAAAGTATTATATTTATATTATTTTTCTTTTATCATATTTGTAAAAGGAATAACCAACCATCTAGGAAACAAAAATTTAATGCAAAAAAATTGTAAGGAATTATTTTAGTGTATAATAAAATTTTCTCAAAATAGGTGTTTTAGTAAATATTTTAGAAGAATTATTAAGATAGAATATTTTAAAAATAATTGATGAATTTAAATATTTAATTAAAAACATGAGAAAGGGACAATGACAAAAAAAATTATTTGAAAAAAGAAGTTAGAAAATGTCTTATTCTGAAAAGTGTTTACTGAATTATATATAAAAGGGGAGTCATTATATATAAGTTGAAATGACACTGAGAAAAAATCATATATTTAAAAGAATAACAATTCATTTATTTAAAAAATAAAAATTAGAAAAATTAATTTTCATACTCATATTTTTTACAATATAATAATTAATATGAATTAATATCATATACTTAGATTAAAAAAATAGATGATAAAAGTTAAGAATAAATTTATAATTCTTAATTTCAAAATAAGTAGATTCTTTTTTTTTTATTAAAAATATTTAAAAAATTATATTATTTTTTTAACAGTTATTATTTAATAAACATTTTATAATCAATTCATTTAATATACTTGAATTTTAATTTTAATTTCAGAAAACTCCTAAATTATTCAATTTCTAAATTCTTTAGTCTTATATTTCTTACATAATTTAATATTTTCTTATTAAATGTAAGAAGTGTAGATGTAATTTTTCATTAAATTAAATGTTATACTTATTAAATAAAAAACCTTTTTGAATATAATGATATAAATTTAGAATTAAGTAATAATTAATAAATATGTGTGAGAATATTTTATAAGAATTATTCTATACTTAAGTAATAATAAATT
Organism: Macrotyloma uniflorum; assembly: GCA_016859785.1. Lineage (NCBI taxonomy): Eukaryota > Viridiplantae > Streptophyta > Magnoliopsida > Fabales > Fabaceae > Macrotyloma > Macrotyloma uniflorum. Next base: position 4,948,339 of record BDMB01000007.1, on the reverse strand, counting down.
TATATGATAATTTTTTAATATAAATTATATAATTTATTTATATACATAGAATAAATTAAAATTTTAAATATAATAATAATAATATTATTATTATTATTATTATGAAAAAAAAATATAACATATTTCTTGATAATATTTTATTATAAAATATTTAATAATATTTTACAATTATTTATAAAAAAATATTTAATATTTTTATAATAATAGATTCTGTAAAATTAATAGAAACTAAATATAAAATATTGATTTAATTTTTATATTAAATTAAAATTAATTTAAATATATGTAAATTTTTTATATTTGATCAGAATAAATATTTAATAAAAAAACTAATCAAACCTAAATCATCTTTATTTCTAGATCTAGATATTGTGTTTTTTAATATTTAAAAATTATAATTTTTATTTTTTTATAAAAAGTTAGCTAACTGATTAAATCTTTATTTCTACATATATCTTCTTTCACATTCTTAATCTTAAATCTTAATTCCAATTTTAATCTTAGATTATTTTTTTCTAAATATATCCAAATCAATACAATTAAGAAATATATTTTAATTTCTTGCAAAATAACTAAATGAATCATTCAATCAACAAATCTTAAAATTATATTCCATTTTAAATTACCACCGATTTCATGATATAAAATATTTAATTTTTTTCAATAAAAAATTCTCAAACTTTTTCTTTTAATGTTCTTGAATTTTTTAATAATGTTTAATAGGTTATGGTTTAATATGTATATATTTAAGTTATAAACTCAAATAATGAATATTAATGTGTTCCAACAATAGCTTAAAAAGGTCAAGTTCATCCTGTTATTAAAACAATCCTCGATATAACTTGATTTGATTCTGAAAACCATGAAACAAAAACTTTAAAATCCCAACCAATTAAAGTGACTTATAAAAAATATAGATGTTTATCTTAAAATTAAAATACTTAGTAACTTATTTTTTTAATACTGAATTTCTCATATAAATTTTATTAAGAAAAGTTAAATATATATCTTTAAAAAGTGTTAATTGAATATTTTGAATAATTTAGATGTATGTTATCTTAAAAGAAAGTATACATTTACAGCTTAAACAGACTGTTATTAATAGAATTAACTTGGGATTAATCTATACATATTTAATAACATATCTTCCTCCAAGTTCGGCTTTTTATCCTGTTTCTATCCTCTTTTCTGAACTAGGGAGTACCTGTAATCATACCCGGATAAACCCTAATTTGTTATCCGAGACCAGATCGAGAAAAAAAATATCAGGTTATTCAAGCACCTGGTTAGGGCTTGGATCCGCTTTATGGAAACAGGTTTCTCGCATAAAAGGCAAAGTAGAAGGAAAAGGGTTCGACTTGGAGTAAGGTTACCTCTGTTTCCTTTAAATTTCGCATAATCTCAAACTTTTTTTTTTTGCTTCATTTTACTTTTTTTTATGCTTCCTATTTTTACAGACCGGTGTTAAATAACAGACAAACCGCCTCAATTTCTGTAAATGATAAATTATTTATGTTCTGCTTAAGCTTTGCATGTTACAGACTTTAGTTAGATGAGTTTTATTGAGTATGTATTAACTTGTTTAGAATATGAGTATGTTCAATGTCACATTTAACATGTACAATGCAGAAGACTACATAATCATATGAATGTGGTGTGAATTGCATGAGAGTCATTCCGCATATCTAGATTATGGAATAATATGGTGGAGACGTGAATGAAAGAGTGGATGGCTGTTTCTATTTTTTTTTTTCTTTGATATACCAAAGTTAGATTCTACTTGAGTAGACTGGTTAAAGAGAATTATGTATATGTATGCAAATAGCTGTATGGAGATTTACATTATTTGTGTTGACTGTTTTATTGAAACCTTGAACCCTTCAGTTCTTTAAAAGAGATTGTATAATTATATCGAAAAGTACCATTTTTTTTTCTCCTGGCACAATTTCTCATTGAAGCATTGCCCTTTCCATTTAGGTACCATTTTTTCTGGATCATTGAGACAAATCTTTGCATCTTTGATCTGTATGATACTCTTGGACATGTGAAACAATCTTTTGGGGAGTGAACCCGAGCTGAACTCTGAATGTTGCCGCAATAGTTATGGATTCTTCTGCCATTGTGGGTAGCTCAACTTCAGAGCCTCATCATGATATGGAATTTGAATCTCATGAAGCTGCATATGCATTTTATAAAGAATATGCTAAGTCTGCGGGGTTTGGCACTGCTAAGTTGAGCAGTCGGCGATCTAGGGCATCAAAAGAATTTATTGATGCCAAATTTTCTTGTATAAGATACGGTAATAAGCAGCAATCTGATGATGCAATTAATCCACGTCCTTCTCCAAAAATTGGTTGTAAAGCAAGCATGCATGTAAAGAGAAGGCAAGATGGTAAATGGTATGTCTACAGCTTTGTGAAAGAGCATAATCACGAGCTTTTACCAGCTCAAGCTCATTTTTTTCGGAGTCACAGGAGTTCTGATCCACTGGGTAATGATGTTCGAATGCGTAGGCGGAAGAACTCAAATGCAGTTTCTAAATTATTTACTGCATATCACAATGTTGATTGCTTAGAGAACTTTGTGAAACATCAACTTGATAAAGGACGGAGTTTGGTTCTAGAAGCAGGACATGCTCAGTTACTTCTTGAGCTCTTCATGCACATGCAAGAAGAGAATCCAAAATTCTTCTATGCAGTTGATTTGAATGAAGAACATCGACTAAGAAATGTGTTCTGGGTTGATGCTAAAGGCTTGGAGGATTTTGCTTACTTTTCTGATGTTGTTTCTTTTGACACAACATATTTTACTAGCAAATATAAAATACCATTGGTACTTTTCGTTGGAGTAAACCATCACATTCAACCAACATTGCTTGGTTGTGCATTGATTGCTGATGAGACAATATATACCTATGCCTGGTTACTGCAAACATGGCTGATAGCGATGGGGGAACGAGTTCCACAAGTGCTTCTCACTGACCAAAATGACGCTATCAAAGCAGCTGTTGCTGCTTTTCTTCCAGGAACACGTCATTGTTTTTGTTTGTGGCATATTTTGGAAAAGATACCAAAACAACTAGAATTTTTAGGCTCATGGCACAATAGCTTTATGGAAAAATTTAACAAATGTATATACAAATCATGGACAGAGGAGCAATTTGAAAAGAGATGGTGGAAGTTGGTTGATAGCTTTAACATTAGAGAAGCTGAATGGGTTCGATCCTTATACGATGACCGTACATGTTGGGTACCAACATATATGAAAGATATTTCCTTTTCTGGCTTGTCTACAAGTTCACGCTCTGAAAGTTTAAATTCATTGCTTGACAATTATATCCATGCTGATTCTTCTTTGAGAGAATTTATAGAACAGTATAGAGTGATTCTTGAAGATAGGCATGAAGAGGAAGCCAAAGCAAATTTTGATGCTTGGCATGAAACACCTGACCTGAAGTCTCCTTCCCCTTTTGAAAAACAAATGTTGTTAGTTTACACGCATGAAATTTTCAGAAAGTTCCAGGTTGAGGTTTTGGGTGCAGCTGCTTGCCATCTTAAGAAAGAAAGTGACGGTGTGACTACTACTTATACTGTGAAAGACTTTGAAAATAATCAAAACTATATGGTAGAGTGGAACACATCAAGCTCAGATATATGTTGTTCGTGTCGTTTGTTTGAATATAAAGGTTATCTCTGTAGACATGCTATTGTTGTTCTACAAATGTCTGGTGTTTTCAGCATTCCACCCAAGTATATATTGCAAAGATGGACTAATGCTGCCATGAGCAGGCATCCTATTGGTGAAAAATTGGAAGAGGTTCAATCAAAGGTGCGGCGATTCAATGATTTGTGTAGAAGGGCCATAATATTAGGGGAAGAAGGTTCTTTGTCACAAGAAAGTTACTACATGGCTTTAGGTGCCATCAGTGAGGCATTAAAACAATGTGTAAATTTGAACAACCCTATTGAGAATGGTATGAGACCTGATGTCTCAGGGACCCATGTTGTTTGTAATGTTGAAGAAGAATATCAATCTATTATTTCATCTAACAATAAGGTCCCTGATCCAAAACTGAATACGGGAAGGAAAGCTATGAGAACTGGTGTGGCTGGTAGGAGTCAAGTGATTGTTGAAAATAGTGAAGGAAATAAAGGAAAGGTCAGTTATTTTGGTGATTAATGATTGACCTCCTAGTATTTATTTATTTTTATTGAATATAACTGTTTTCTCTCTTATATGTTGTAGGTATCTCATGTTGAATCAGGTAGTGGGAAAGATGGTTTTCAACAAATGGTATGATGTTCCCTAACTCTTATGATTGCCACCATACATCTCTTGTTATATTTTTTTGTATTTTCGTGAATATATTCTGCGAATTCATCAAATTCCATGAAAGACTTGTTTTTTGGGACTGAACTCTTGACTACATTATTTTGGTATATGCATAGAACAGAATATGGTATCCTCAAGCAATGAAAATTTTAAATAAATTGTAGAAAATGAAAACTTAACAAACAAGGATGCTCGGAGTGCAGTGGTGCAGCCAATTCCCTTTTGCTTTTTGAATAAGACAGCAACGGCCCCTCAAAACACTCCATTAGCCACGCACTGGAGAGAAGCTACGTTAAAAAAAAAACCTATCCAAAAGTGCAGACATAGGGGCAAGGAGGAATGTGTGCAGTTCTGTGGCAACTATAGTTTTATGTTTTCAAGCTAGATTTATGCATCATTCTCTGGAGAGAGAATTGTACGAAGCCAATTAGTCTGTTGTGGTGATTTTTATTGTTTTCAATGTTTAACCTTTCAATACAGACTTGATGTCATAAAGGCTGGTTTGATTTGAATTTTTTATTATGCTAGTATGTTATGTGATTTCGGAACTATCTGAGTGTCCGTCTTGACCTGTGGGATAATTCAGCTTGTTCTGATAATCAATGACAAATGCATGTTGCGAGTTTGCATTCAGAAGAAGGGGGAAAGAAAATAAGAGCAAGCTGAATTAAAATTTTTTACCAATTGGATGATATATTATGCAGATTATAGCTTTTTACATATCATGAACAGAAGGAACTGATTGGTGTATGTAATCATGCATCTGCGATTCATTTTATGTTGTGTTAATGCCAACAAATATTCAATGTCTGTATTCTTGATGAAATCATTTTATAAATTATCATTAAAGTATTAGTGAAAGAATGGGTATGGCATGGTTTTAAAATTTTAATATCTGTATTTACATGTTACAGGAGCTGACTGATACGAGATCCCAAGGTGCCATGCCAATGCAGTTTCACAATGTGGTACCTGCTCTGTTCCAAAATGTTTCGGCACCATTTCAGACTGCTCCTTCAACTCATATCCACGAGAATCGTTAGCTTGATAGAAAATTTACTTTTAAATGGATCTGGATACCATGCATAGAGCTGTATATAAGAACTGGCACTTTTCGAAGGCACCTTTCAATTATGGAATTTGTATTGAAGAGAGGCCAGGTGGCAATTGAATGTGAGAGATAGTGCTAACTTGAGTATCATTATATTCTAAAGGTAGGCTCATCACCAATGGTCAATGTAGGAAGGTTTTTCTTTGTTTTTTTTTCAAGTTGCAAGGTTTAACTTTGAAGCATTGGAGTTGTTAGTCAAATATTATCGTAAAAGTTAAAATGAAGTAAAAAAAAAAATGTACTTACTCCTCTATTAATGAATTATTTCTGATGAAAAGAGTAATATATTAAATTAATCTAAAAAATTGCAAAAGTATTGATTAATTTAACTCTTGAATTTGTGAAAATGCTATTATTGTTAAAACTATAAATATTGACTATTTTAGTCTTCATTTTTATAATTTTAAAGATTAAAACAATCATTTGACAATGTTAAGAACTAAAACAAGTGTAAGTTCAGTACTTTTAGGAACTCAAGTGATGCCGTTGTGAAATTAGAGACTACATAGATCAATACTTAATAGTCGAAGTTTCTACCTGAACCATATATTTTTCCCATAATTAAAATAATAATGAAATAGTGGCACCTGCCTAAACCTTAAGCTTAAATGATGTAAAACTTCTAAATATACCATAATAACTCGATTTAGTGAATGCATTGTAGTTAAAATTTATACGTAAATGCTTACATGATAAATACTATAATGATGAGATAAAGAAAGAACAGAAAGATTGTGAGAAAAAAGAAAAGGGAAGTTAGGCGGAAGAGAAAGTAGATGCATGTTAAATATCTTACTGTTCTAATGTCTCCCAAAGGAAGAATGACATTTTTTTGCCAAGTCAATCTGTTTTCCAGGAATCTATAACCAACCATCTAAGTGAGAAGATCATATTGCACATGGAGACACATGCAGCCTATTGACAATCATCTTACCGTAAGAAATGGCAGGATCATGGGTTATAACTGGTTTAGTCAAACTAAATTCAAAATGGGTTAGAGCCTCGTGTATCTTTCGTAATCTATTTATTTATATCAAATTAAAGAAGCGAAAAAGTTTGCGTGCCACCTAACTGTCAGGTTTTGTGGGAAATCTTAGTAGAAACAAACAAAATAAAGAAAACTTGTTTATTTAACACTGTTCCTTTATATTTTTTATGTAATTGTTCCTGATTCCCATAACTTGGCATAAAATCTTGCGGATAAGGTTTTTTGGACATTACTGGCTGGTCGGATTTTTCCTCCTTTTTGCAAAACCAGAGAGCTTAAATAATTGACAAACTCGCACATGCACAAACTATATTTCAAACGAGTTATTGCATTCATTTTTGGCTTTCTTGAATTGAGATAAAAATATATAATTGTCCTTCTCCAAATCTGATATACATGAAAAACACAAATATGTTTATAGTAATATGTATAAAAATAATTATAATTATAATTATTATAATCATTTTATTTGTATTTGGTGTGAGGAGATAGTTTAACCAAGGAAAAATAATAATAAGAAATAATATGAAGGGATTGTCCTTATCGACGGACCCATATGCAACTAGGTCATTTCTCAGAGTGTGACCACAAAAAGGTAACTGGATTAATTAACTAGTATGATACCCTTTTAATTAGCTCATGCACACAGATTCTGATACCGACTATAATAATTATCTTGCGGCAAATTAGGTTAAATCAAGAACATTAATTATGGAATTAATCCTCCTTCCCCTAAGTCCAAAATAAGGTAGGGAGACAAAGATCTAGGTACCTGTGGGGTTAGATTGCATTGTACTGATTGTATTAGTAATACCTGTGTATAGTTGTTCGAACATGACAGCATCCTAATTTCATTTACCTAGGAGGAAAACCCTCCCATATTCATGAACCTCCTCTCCTGCTACATGTGTTGTTGATTTGACAAACTAAATTTCTAGTAATATAAAATAAATTTTGAGAATTTAAAATATATTTTAGCAGCATTTAATCATATAAAACCAATTCTAATCCAAACCAGTTGTAGAATTCCCTCCATATCTACATTTGACAGCTCTCAAAACTTAAACATGAAATTTCCATTTATAGATGTCCACTCTAATTAAGGACTTCACTTAAATTAACTGCCATAATTGGAAAGAAAGGAAAAAATATACAACACCAACAGAAATACTACCAGGTTAAATAAAAAGGATGGCAAAACACCATGCCACATTTGATCTTGAAAAGAACACAATAAATGAAAAAATACTGAGTTTGAAGTTAGAAGAAGATCCCAATAGAAGTGTGAATGATATGAGTATATAGAATAGAATAGAATAGAATCCTGGGAGTCCATAATTTAGTTTCTGGACCTTTCTCCTCTCCAACATGTGCATGCTTCAACTCTAATATCCATCTGTCACACCATTTCCTTCTACCCGCAAACTTATCCCTCTCTCCCATGTTCACCTGTTCCTCCTAATATTTCTTAAAATTATTTGAAAAAAAAAATGAAATTGACCAGATCACAGTCCAAGTCTCCAAGATATAAGGGGCAAACTCGTCACTCGAAAGAAAGTTTGAATAAACAGTATAAATAACATTGTCAGAATCCCAAACTCCCATGCAAGTAGCCACACAAACACACCCTTCTCACCGTTTTAATAACTTCACATACAGTACATACACCGTGTTTTCACGGCATCATCATAGCATACAGTAGAGTGCAAACACGAATAAATAAATAACTTATTCACGTAACAAACTTCCACCGCAACCACAATGGGTGGTGTTAGGTTTACAACGCTGCTAGTTGTGTTATTCATGACACTGACCTCCAGCGTGTGGTCGTGCCCCCCATCGGACAGGGCGGCGCTGCTGGCATTCAAGGCGGCGCTTCACGAACCCTACCTCGGAATCTTCAACTCGTGGACCGGCGCTGACTGTTGCCACAACTGGTACGGAGTCAGCTGCGACCAGGAGACCCGCCGCGTCGCGGACATCAACCTCCGCGGCGAGTCGGAGGAGCCGATCTTCGAGCGAGCGCACCGGACCGGCTACATGACCGGCTACATCTCTCCGGCGATCTGCAAGCTCGCGCGTCTCTCCAGCATCACCATCGCCGACTGGAAGGGAATCTCCGGCGAGATCCCCCGCTGCATCACAACCCTACCGTTCCTCCGCATCGTCGACCTCATCGGAAACCGCATCTCCGGCAGCATCCCCGCCGACATCGGCAGGCTCCACCGCCTCACGGTGCTCAACTTCGCCGACAACCTCATCTCCGGCACGATTCCAGCGTCGCTCGCGAACCTCACGAGTCTCATGCACTTGGATCTCCGTAACAACCTCCTATCGGGGCCCATTCCGAAGAACTTCGGTTCTCTCCGAATGCTGAGCCGGGCCTTGCTCAGTGGAAACCGCTTTAGTGGGCCCATCCCGAGTTCGGTTTCGCTCATTTACCGTCTGGCGGATCTGGATCTGTCTCGGAACCAACTTTATGGGCCCATTCCAGCGTCACTGGGTAAAATGGCGGTGTTATCGACGCTTAATTTGGACTTGAATAAACTTTCTGGGCCTATTCCTGTGAGCCTGTTTAGTTCGGGTATCAGTGACCTAAACTTGAGCCGAAACGCGTTGTCTGGTAACATACCCGACGCGTTTGGCGCCAGGTCTTATTTCACTTCTCTGGATTTGTCATATAATAATCTTAAAGGGGTCATACCCAAATCCATATCCTCTGCTTCCTATATTGGACACTTGGATTTGAGTCACAACCATCTCTGTGGCAAGATTCCCCTTGGATCTCCCTTCGATCATCTCGAAGCCTCCTCCTTCGTCTACAACGACTGTCTCTGCGGCAAGCCTCTCAAACCTTGCTAATCTTCCCTCCATCAATATTGTACAATTTCTTACTTAATTCTTAATTACTGTTTTTATTACTTTTTATCACAAACTCACTCTCCCAAACTATATATTTGTAATTTGCAATAGGAAATTAGGGTTGTGTGTTTACTGCATTACTAAACTCATCATCCATCATCATGTATTTCTTCTGTTTGTTATCGTCATGGTGATTTCATATATGCTTGCCTCCTAGCTAAATAAAATGCCACTTTTCTCCCCCCCTACCACGTCGATTATTGCATGAATTTGTATATCTGCTTCTGATTTTATATGAATGAACCAACCAAAATGTTGCTCCAAAGTTTTACGTCATCCATTCCATTCTTCGCTTTCATTGCAATCATTTCCTTGTGGATCATCATGGAGTGGACAATTTGATTGAATTGGATTGATGAAATAGGTATTATGGAAGGGAGTGAGAATGAAAGAGACCGTGTTTCATTATTTGGATATGTCAAAAAAATTATGAGATTGAATAAAAATTAAAACAAGATGAAATACATATTCAATACCAATTTTTACTCCTATTAGAGGAAGGAATTGGATAAACTAAAAATTAATGGAAATGTTAAAAGTAGGGGTGTATAGGTTGAAAAAAAAAAGAAGATAAAAAGAAAAATAAGAGAAAAAGTGTGATACAAGACATAAAGAAAATTTAAGACGAACGAAAATATTAAGGTCTAATAATGATAATAAATTTATAATTTGATTAAGATAAAGTTTATTGTAAGTACTAAAAGTATTGATTCTTTCAATATTTTATTTGTGAAATGTGTGATATATTATGTTTGTTTTTATAAATAGTAGATATTTTCAATATTTTATTTGTAAGATGTGTGATATACTATGCTTCTTTTTGTATATGATAGATAAAAAAGGATATTTTCTTGATGGAAAACTATTATACCAAAAACAATTTTAAAAATTAAATATAAGAAAGGAGACGATTATTTTTCATGAATTAAGATTAATTTTTTTTTTTATGTTTATAGATATTATAATATATTTAATCTTGATTTTTGAAGTTTTTATATAACAAATTGGTTTTAATACAGAAATTATGGCTGCCTTTTATGAAATGAAAAGTTATATCGCCGACATGGATTCAAAGGTTACGTCGCTTTCAGGTTTGTAATGGAGAAATTGGCCTTCAATCATTTGCTTGTTGCCTTAAAACTTAACACTCTTCTACCATCAATCATTTAAATTTAAAAAAAAATATTCTTCACTTTTAGTAACCTTTATATTAAGATAACCGTTAAAACTTGACAGTAATTTTTCCCGCACTAAATAAATATAATGCTTATACGTGTATTTTTATTTCGTAACCATTAAAAAAAACATGTTTATGAATTCTTTAGTCATTATTCTTAATATAAATAGCATTATTTATAATATAATTAATTGATTGAAAACTGGATCTAACACTATTCAATTTATTAAATCTTTTAGATAAACGACATACAAATATCATAGAAGAAATAATTTATAATTCTTTTTGAAAAACTATTTTGGAAACAACTATTAAAGTAACATAAACACTATTTTTTTAATTCAATTATTTGTAAATAGATTAATTATTTAGCATTAAACTTGTGTTATTTCCACTCTTTATTGAATACATTTCACTAAATATAAACAATCTAGATTGCGTGAAACATATGGCTTATCTTAAATTTTACATTTTATTTTCGATTTTTATGCTGAATAATATATTCTTTTTCTTACATGTATCTTCCTTAAGAAAATTACTTGAGCCATTGTGGTGCAGTCAGTATTAAACGTGGAACCTTCATAAGTTTTTTTTTATTATTATTATTTCAATTATTTTTTACTTTTCACTTTCAAATAATTGTTCTTATTGATATGATCTTTCAACAATATAACATAACATTGATGATTATATTCTCAATTATGTTGTTGTCTCCATGTGACTTTTAAATATTTTATACGCTTATTATAAATAAATAAAAATTGATAAACAATATTATATTTAGAAAGGAAAACAAGTTTTTTTGTGTATATTACAAAAATATCAATTGAAGAATAAAATCAAGCTTTCATAGAGAACCATGTCTTATTATAATATGCTTGTTTTTGTCTTAATATTTTAATATGGTATCCAGAGCTAGGTTTGTGATTAGAGTTGTGTAAGGTAATAAAATTTGTCTTGACACTATTTGTGATTCAACCTAGAAGTTTTGTTCCGCTGTGCAATTTGGTGCGTTTTCTTTGTGGGTTTCTTTTGGTGGTTCCCTTTGGTAGATTCCTTTTAGTGGTTCCTTTTGGTGGTTCCCTTTGGTGGGTTCCTTTTGGTGGTTCTCTTTGGTAGGTTTCTTTTGGTGGTTCTCTTTGGTGGGTTCCCTTTGATGGTTCCTTTTGGTAGTTCTCTTTTGATGGTTCCCTTTGATGGGTTCCTTTTGGTGGTTCTCTTTTGATGGTTCCCTTTGGTGGGTTTCTTTTGGTGGTTCCTTTTGGAGGTTCCTTTTAGTAGTTCTTATTTTGGTGGTTCCTTTTGGGGATTCTTTTTTAGTGGTTTCCTTTAGGGGTTCCTCTTTGTGGTTCCCTTTGGGGGTTCCTTTTGGTAGTTCTCTTTTGGTGGTTCCTTTTTGTAGTTTCTTTTGGTGGTTCCCTTTGGGGATTCCTTTTGGTGGTTTCTTTTGGTGGTTCTCTTTGGGGTTCCTTTTGGTAGTTCACTTTTGGTGGTTCCTTTTGGTAGTTCTCTTTTGGTGGTTCCCGTTGGTGGTTCTTCTCTTAGTGGTTCTTCTCTTGGTGGTTCTCTTGATGGTTCTCTTGATGGTTCTCTTGGTGGTTCTTCTCTTGGTGGTTCCCTTTGGTGGTTCCCTTTGGTGGTTCTCTTGGTGGTTCTCTTGGTGGTTCCCTTTGGTGGTTCTCTTGGTGGTTCCCTTTGGGGGTTCCTTTTGGTAGTTCTCTTTTGGTGGTTCCCGTTGGTGGTTCTTCTCTTAGTGGTTCTTCTCTTGGTGGTTCTCTTGATGGTTCTCTTGATGGTTCTCTTGGTGGTTCTTCTCTTGGTGGTTCCCTTTGGTGGTTCCCTTTGGTGGTTCTCTTGGTGGTTCCCTTTGGTAGTTCTCTTGGTGATTATCTTGGTGGTTCTCTTTGGTGGTTCCCTTTGGTGGTTCTCTTGGTGGTTCTCTTGGTGGTTCTCTTGGCGCCAACGCCATTAGTTTCTTGTTGGCAAATTGTTGCTGGTTGACTTACCAACATCAATTTGAGGGGGGATGTTAATGAAGAATATATTTTATTATCTTTTATAGACTAGCAGTTAAGAATCAATCTCTTAATTATATATTCCGAAGAATCTATTATATTAATGTAAAAGATATGCTCTGCCACCTATTTAAGAAAGGGAGGCTGAAGAATAAAATCAAGCTTTCATAGAGAACCATGTCTTATTATAATATGCTTGTTTTTGTCTTAATATTCTAACATCAATGATATTTCTTACTTTTTTGAGTTTTTTTTAAAACTCCCATTTTTTGTTGTTTTGAGTAAAGATAGTAATGCAATTAAAAGTAATGATTAATTTTATTTTAAATGTCAAATAAAAAGGTGATACACACCTAACCTTGTAAACAATAATTTATATTTTTGTGCTTAACTCTTCATCGTTATGACATGAAATAATTTTAAGAAGAAAAGAAATATTAGTGTATGAATATTTTTCATAAAAAAAAGAATCTTAGATACAACTGTTGAAAAAGAAAGAAAAGTGAAAGTAGTAGTACCATATTTCTTTTTTAAGGAAATTAGTACTAGTATCTTGAAACATTGATTATCGACTGAAATTTAATGTGTGAGTTTTATTAATCTAGAGTTATTAATTAAGAAGAATAGTTGCGGAATATTTCATTAATACTAGCAGTTGGAAACAATAATGGCTGAAAGTTTTGTTAACAACATAAAAAAAAAAATAAAAAAAAATGGAGTTGAAATGCATAAAGATAATGTAGGGTTTAGGGTTTATATATATAAAATGTAGGGACAAAATGAGTGGGTGAGAGTGAGAGAAGAGAGACAGCACACGTGGTGATGAGATAATGATTAAGATGGTAGCTGGATGGAGCATTGAATTTGAAGGAGCCTCTCAAACCTTTATCAATCATCAATTATTTCTTTTTTTCTTTTCCTCTCTCTTATTACACTCCATCAAATATTCTCATTTCTCTCTCCAACTACAATGCACTTTCATTCAATTTATTTATATGCAATTCTAGAAAAGATTTTTTTGTTTAAATTAACAATTATCGTATCAACTATTTTTATATTATGAATAAACTTATTTTATTTTATCTTTTAAAAACTCAAGTTTATTCCACTTAACTTAATAACTATAATAATTTTATTACATACTTTAAAGTAAAGATGAAATAAGTAATAAGCTGAAAAGAAAGCCAAAATAATGGAAGATTAACAATTCGAATGACTTTAAAAATGTGGTGGTATAAGTACTTAAATTCCTTTCCATGTTAAAATGGCGAGGCGTGAAAAGGAGATAACTTTAAATCACAAGTACTTAAAAATCATTTTCAAGTCGAAATGGTGAGACATGAAAAGGAAATAGTTTTAAATTCTAACAAATGTCCTTAAGTTTATGGTAGTGGTTAAAAACTCTATTTTTTTTTTCTTTTAGGATGGTCTTTTATGTGATTTTCAGTGCAACTTCAAGATGTATTTAAGAAAAAAATTATTTATTAAATTTTAATTACTTTTCTGAAGTTAAATACTTAAAATTTTTGCACTATTTTTCATCTTTTTATTTATCCCTCAACTCATTTCTTAACTTATCAAAACGTTTTTTTTAAACAAATTAATGTCAGAATTTCCAAATACTAAAACGGACCATACCTGCTGCCTTAATCCTAATAATGTGAACCAAAAAATACAAAACAAAAAATTTCCTTACTTAATTAGCCTTTCTCCCAATATTGGAAATTTGAAAGAGATGGTCAGAGAATTTATTTATTTATTTTAAATATCTTTTTTTTATTAAAAAATAAGGAAAATTATAGCTATTTTTTCTCTTTTTTCTCCATGCAATTAAAATTGGGTTAGTAGGCAGTTACTAAAAAAAAAAAATTTCTCTCTTTTTCTCTCAGGTCCTGAAACTCAAAAAGACTGTTAGCATTTTTTTTTTTTTTTGTTTCTTATTTTTTGAAGCACGACAATACCATAACACGAACGAATCTAAATCGTACAGGATAAAATAATGATGTAATTATATTTTTAAAGGTTTGAATTCGAAAAGTTCAACATAAAATTAATGATCCATGTCTTCTCGGTGGTTGTCTTTTTGTTTCTATTGGACTTGTAATTCCTTCGTGTGAATTTATTTTGTACTCTTTGAATCGTGTTTTCAGAGTCTCATATTATGCCACTTGGTGCAACCTCAACCATATCATGTCGAAACTTGAAATTGTACCAAAAAGCCCAATTCAGATGGATGGTGAAAGCTTTAAAAATTATTGGGTTAGGCTATAGAAAAGTGAAAATGCTTTATTGACATTCTATATATATAAAAAAAATAACACTTGCTTATTGTTTACGTATGTTACTTTTTTTACAGAGAGTGTACTATATTTACAAATTTCTTATTCTGATGTTCTTAAATAATAATAATAATTAAAAACCTTATACCAATTCTCCAATTCTATGAGTACGATAACCTTATGTCCATAACTATTTGGTAAACTTAACAGATGAAGCTTAAATTGTTTTATTTCAACTCCTATATGGCCTAAAAACTTATATCAACCTTTAATGTTGAAATAAACCGTATAAGACTCGTCTCTGAAGGCCAATAAAGGCTCCAGAAGAAAATTCATGTTTGCCCCTTTGGCCACAAAGCTGATAGGATTATATTTGCTTATTCCTCTTTTGGCAATAAAACTTGCTGATTGTTTAAATGTAGCATCAGAAGAAGTCTTGCAACTGAGTTTCACTCCTCTACCAGAATGCAAACCACTATGCACAAAGCAACCATTATGGCTTTTGGATTCCAAAGATATGGTTTCCTTTCGTCCATCCAATCCTGGGACCACAAGAAAAACACAAGAGGGTCCACCAGAGGAAGAGCCTGCTACTGTAAGAGGATGTTCCATTCCTTGGTGAATCACTCGCATTCCCGGATGATCATACGGTTCTAGCATTACTGTTTTACCAATAGCATCTGTCAGTGTGGTAAACTCTGTGGAAGGTTTGCCCTGGATAACTCTAAAAGTTGCATGAAGGGCTAAATCAGTTCCAGGCACAGGTAATTTTTGCATTGCTAATGGTTGCTTTGAGTTTGTCAAAACATAAGTTGAGTTGGCAAAGGTTTGGGAAAAATAGAATAACTGACTGTTGTAGCTGGCTGGAATTGGACTAATCCAGTCTTCGATAGATGCATCTGGTGCTGCTTTGATGTCCCAATCACCAGTGGTGTGACCAGCAAGAAGATAAGGACCATAAAGAATTGCTTGAATAGAGGCATATTGAGACCTGTCATCTGTATGTGATTTAAAATGCTATATCATTAATGAGAAATGCATGATTATTTTTTCCATTACATATATAAAATACAGACTGTGACAGGAGTAATGGTAATTGACATTTAACACACATGGAGTAAATATCTAGTGAAGCTACCTTTTATGGCCTCGGTTCTGAGGGTAATGGGAAATTGAAGGCTTAACTTGTCACCAGCATTCCATTTTCTGGTGATAGACAAAAAATTTCCTACATTTCCAGTAAGTTACAAGTGTTAATTTTTTCTTACTATGTATTGATGTATGTATCTGATAACTACGGTGAAATCTCAACTTTTTGGTTCTAAATAGAGATTTACACCTGGGGTTGGCAGAGATAAAGACTCATTATTCAGTATGCCCTTTGCACCATCCTTATGCGTCCAAGTTGGTAGCCTGAAGTTAAGTGTAGACAAAGCACCAGTTTTCTGCACAAGTAGATACGTTTTAGAAGACTAAGACAGGGATTTTACACCTGGTAGCTTGCTTGTTGGTTTCTTGTGAAGTTCAAAAAATGTGTAAATGTGACATGTATTCCTTTCTCCCAATTAGTTACATATCATCAGTAGATCCATAACATGGCAACTTAACTTTTTTCAAAACTGAAAGCATTAGTAGAGAAGGGTTTTGGACAAAAACAGACCAAATAAATTAACTATTATAGTGTTACTCTAAAAGGTATCCAATATGAATGTTTGGCTACAGGAGATGCACAACACAATATAACAAGCACCTTAGTTGGAGAAAATGTAAATGACACTCGTAGGAAAGGATCCCATGAAACAGCTGGAACAACTGTCTGATTAACAACAATTTGCCCAGACTTCCAATTAAATAAGCTTGATATGTACTGGATAATGTAAAGAGTAGGATTTTTCCCTCCCTCTTCAAAATAGATAGAATCTCCCAGCTTTGAGAATGATTCAATTCCTAATAAACAGGGAAAGTAATTTGAGAACGTAAAGAGTATGGAGAAGTATAAAACTGATATGGCGTAGTTTAGTTTGAAACCTTGATGCAACTTGTGAAGTATATGATGAACATACGCTCACCTGTTCCATAGCAGCACCAGAAACTATCAAACTTCGTGCCCCAACCAAGGCTAGCTTTAGCTTTGGAAACTCCTCGACCTTGTGGAAGCATATATATCATCACTCCAGGTTCTGTTCCTCTTTGAATGCTTAATACACCGTTTGTTAAGGCACGCTCATAATAATCAGCATATGATACCTTTTTGGTCCATCTAAACAGGTGGCGTGAAACCTGAAAAATTGTTTGTTTTCCTTGTACGTAAGAGGACAATATAAAATCTTCAATATAATAAACTAAGCTCTATTTACGAATATTTAAATGTTACATGTGCACACTCATATAAACACATAAATCCACAAATACATACTAATGTAATGCATCATGTGATAATAAATCTACCGTTTTTTATATTCAATTTCAGCTTCCCAAGTATTCCATGATGATTGATGAAGATTTGCTTTACCTTCAACATATTGTAAGTTGTGCATGATTCCTCATTGTCGGTTGATTCTAGGGTGTCTCCAATTCTGTTTGGATCCCTCCTATGAAGAAAAATCAAAGTAAAGCAATTTTTTTATTAATATTAGTAACCATAAAATCTGTGAATACATATTATTAACAAGAAACAAAATTCTTTCTTTTATAGATATAGTTGTTCAATAGATAATTGAAGTGCATATGAAAAATAACTGAAACTAAAATGCTGACATCTTGATACCAAAATTCGTCGACTGATGTCCCTCCAGTTGCATAAGTATGAGAAGAGTTAACAAGATCCATAAAGAATGTTCCTATTTCCTAACACCAAAAACCAAGAACCAGTATTGGAATTTAAAATAATAATAACAAACCTCAGTATCAGTAATCTACAGCATACATATAGCAATTCACCTTATAGAGTGGATCACCAGTGACTTCATACCGCATTTGAGATCCAACAACCACTGGGATATGTGTGTTAGCATGAAAGTCAGCTATATCATTAGCCTACACCATAGAATTTTAGAATTCTCATGCCTTGTAAAAGATAAATACAATATCTAAACTAGAGATAAATGACCGAAGTTCAACATACAAATATTTAACTGTTTCAATATGATGATCCCTATATTATAGATGATAGTCACGTTAGAGAAAACAACTTTCTGGATAAAAAACAATAGTTGTCTTTACATGATCTGTTTCTCAAAGTTAGACTTGAACAGAACAGTGCTAACTACTTTATATACCTATATACTATAGCATTTTCCTTATTTAAACTTTGTTTTAATAAAATATTACGATAATATAACTATTAATTAGGAGTAGGTTTAATGTTTTATCACCTTAAGCATATTACTGTGTAAGTCTATATTCTTTTTGTAGAAAAAAAAAAGAAGAATTAAAGAAATTGGAAGAAAAGCCTTTGAAGGATAAGACCAAGCGGTGGAAGGAAATTTTGAGTTTCAAAGTCAAACTTGTCATTCTTGATTGTTAGCATTCTGAGGCTTAGCTTGGAGAATTCTGAAGCTAAGCGTGAGATTTTCTGAGACCAAGGGTGAAAACTCTAGATTGCATCACAAATTCCTATTATTTGAAGCTCAGCGTGAGGATTGCAAGGGCTTAACATGGGAAGCCTAATGTGGCTTTAATAAGCTCATATAAAAAGGATAACTAAACCTACTTGAGAAGGGTGATTTTTTTGTCTAGACTTTAGTGTTTTATTTATATGCTTAATGTCCGTGGGAGATTACCCATACCTAATGAACCATGTATCCATGGATCATGGTATATTGGTCATCTTTTAGTCATTAAACTGAAGGTAAGTTATTTTGTTAATTTTTGTAAGGAAGTGAGGCTTAATAAAGGAACTTGAATTCTTTTCACCAAAGGAATTAGTGAGTGGGATAAATTTTATGATTGATGTAAATGGTGAAGGTCAAACTGTTTTTTCTATTTTGGGTTCAGTTTTGAATTTTTTAAAAAATCACTTTTTTTATTCAGTGTGGTTCAGTTTAGTTAAAAAGATATTTGGAATGGTTTTTTTTCATACCCAAAATAAAGTTAAATTGAAAGACAATGATGTAAATTTTGCAACATGCAGAAACAGAACAACGAAATTTGTTACAATATGAACTTGGTGATAATTCTATCATAATGAAAAAAATATTATCTCTACCTTCACTGCAAGCAACCCTAAAAAGCATGGCTTGTCAAAAAGGTGAGCTAACAGTAGATGCCTTTGATCTCCCTGTATTGACAAGGCATGTAAGTTTACAGCATAACTAGGTACCACGAAAAAGAAGCTAACACTTAGTCAAAAAAACTGAAACAGAGTAAGAATTGAAAATAGAAGTATGATAAAAGAACAAGCTAGCTTATCTGTTATGCTAATGCCATACTTACATCAAATATGTCTAGGAGTAAAAAAAAGTAATGTTTAAGAAACGAAATGGACCAATTACGTACCGTTATGCTGTATAGTTTGTAAAGGACATCATTCATGCCTCCAGTTTCCTCATTCAGTGATTGATAGTGTCTATTTATACTAAACTTTGTTATAACATTATGCACTCGGTTGTAAAAGTAATCTACCATCCATTTCACCATATTCAGAGCTTGAGGATTTTTAGCTATAGAATGTTCATCCAGAAGGCCAGCCAAGATCTGTTAAAGTTAGTATTTGGATAAGTTAAACAAAAGAATATCTATAAATTAGCTTATATATAAACTAATTTTAATTTATAGGAAAAATTTAATTCATTTGATTTATTTTCTTGTTAGTTATTATTCATAAATTTATCCAAATATGTCTAAGTTGAAATGCCATAATATTAAGGCTGAATGTAGTTGCACAACAAATTATCAGTCACCTGTTTTATTGTACCTTGTGAATGGTGTAATAGGGAGCCCAAACATACTTAAGAGCTTCAAATCGATCAAAAAATTCAGATGGAAAGGCAGAGAGATATCCTGTACCAATTTTCTCCTGACAGAGGGAGAGATTGGCAACAAGGGCTGACATTTTCTCCTTCAGGCTATCATTATGTGTGCTAGCCCACATTAAAGCTGATGCACTCAAGTAGTGCCCTTGAAAATGTCACAAACAAGCATAGCAGTCAACCATGAAAAGTGAGTTACAAAGGGCTTAAAGTTGCAGCCATGAGTCAGCTATTTAAAAGTAAATACTTTATATCTTTTTTAACCTTCGAATGAAAAAAATTGATTATATAGTTAAGTTCAAGCAGTGTAACATCAATTATAGTCTTATGCTGAGTAATTAAGCTTTCAATCGGTTTTCATAGCCCTTTCTTCTTATTCCCTTGCAGTTAAGAAATCTTTATGAGAAACTCAAGGAGCTAGGAATGAAAAAAAACCAGTATAAGTTAGATTTAGTAACTTAAAAACCAGACGATCAAATTCAATGAGTGTGCCTTGGTTGAGAAAAATACTGAGTTTGTGAAGGAAGATTTGAGTTTGATTCTAACATAACACATCTTTAGGAAGGACTGAGGAGTTTTAAGTATGTCCAAGTCTCAAACCAAAGATTTCCATAGCTTAGATAGGTAATGCAAGTCCACCACATGTCCATGGTCCTGACCGATTTCTACTCCATGCATACTTGAATTTTCAATTTATGACAAAAATTTAATAATACATAACTATATATTATGTAGATATCAATGGAGACCGTGATTATCTCAGACTACCTAATAATATCACTATTCTCAGGATACCTTAGAGTCAAGAAGTAAAAAGTTGTAATTATGATGATAAAAAAACCAGATGATGAATGAAGTAAACTAACCAACAAAATGACCCCGAAGCTCTACTTTTGGATCCTCCCACCCTCCATATGGTGTTCCAGGAGTTGGAAGACCAGCTGTGTTCCTGAAGCTCCAGAGTAACCTGTCCACATCCAACATCAACAGATACTCTAAGTTTGTCTGTTGTGCCCGAGCATGGACTGAACCCTCATGCAATCTCACATCATGCAGAGACACTTGTTTGAGAAAATCTTGGCGTTGGTGGGGTGGCTTCGACACACCCACTTTCTCAATTTTCCTCAACATCACATCCCAATCATGTTGGTCTTCCTCTTTCAACAACTTCCTTGGTAGCAAATCAGCCCAAACGTGGTCATGGTCATCCTTTGGAGCCAAATTATGATGCGAGATTATGTTCCAAGTTTCATTCATGGATGTTAATAACTGGTAACGGTAAGTATGTGATTGACCAATAATGTTTGTGCACTCTTTACCCTCAGCACAACCCCAAAGCACAATTGCGACAAAAGCAAATAGAAAAGCCATCAACATCCTGGGAAATTCAAATTAAAATGAACCTTAAACTCAGCCAAAATATAGGAACAAATTAAAAACATGGAGCATAGCATAGTTAGCATTACCCAACAGACAACATCAGTTTTGGTTGAACTTACGCACAAGGTAAGCGTAGAACACGTGAATTATAAGAACTTGAATGAACTGAGTAACGGTGCGACTGTTAAAAGAAGGGAAAAATAGGAAAGGTGTGGATACGAACCATTTTCTATCTTAATTAAATTATTGGGAGAGAGTTATTTTGAATTCGAAATTGTAAAAAGACACGACAATTTGGAATATATTCATTTTTTTTTTAATTAGGTCTTGTGAATTTTTTCTTCCCATTTAAAATTTTTCTATGTAAAAAATTTCATACTTATTAATTTTTTTTAATATTTTGATGTTTACTTTTTCTATTATTATCTATAATTTAATATATTTTTAAAATTTATTATAACTTGTATGAAAAAATATTTGAGTTTAAAATTATTATTTTTGTAATATTTTTCTCAACAAAAATTCAATCTAGGACAAGCGTCAACCACTTAAAACAACAGAGACATGTCAGTGGAATTATCCATGAACTACTTTTATGAAACTGAGTTTTCAGATAAAATTTTAATGTTCGAAGTACTTTTAAGGATAATCAAATCAAAAGTGTTACCAATTGAATTTACTTTCTAAACTTAAATTTAGAACACCGCAAACAAATATCAAACATGGCCGAAGGAGTCCCATTTCAAATAAAATCATGCTGTGAAAAGTTTAGGATGTGGAATCGTACAGAGCAGAGTATTGCTAGAAACCACTAACTGGTAAATAAGAGCACATAGGGCATGAATAATTTCTAGTCAAAATTTATAGTTTCTTTCTTTGTTTTGCCCTATTTTTTTATTGAAGTGTGATTGAATGTTAAGCATGGCCATCTCTGTCAAAGGAGATTCATTAGAAAACTGTAATTTGAAGCATAAGGTTCCATAGTTTTGATCAAAACAGTTAATTATTTGAAAAAAAACTTAGAAGCCTTGTGCTAAACCATTGCAAACAAAAGAACCCTTTGACGTGAAGTGATAAAGTGACGTTACCTCTGGCTTGCAAGTTTCATTGTTGGATGATAAAACCAGTGATGACGGAAAGTATGTGTTGTTTTGAGTTCTGAACAAACGCAAACTGAAAAAGCCTTTCTACGATCAGAATGGTAAGTAACAATAACATCAAAGTGCACTAGAAATAAATATATTTTTTGAAGGAAAAATAAATAGTTTAAAAACCTATATTTATAAAAAAAAAAAAAAAAATTACATTCGTACATATAAAGTAAATGATAATTAATGAACTTAATTACTTTCAAATCCCCGCTATGGATTTGAATGTTCAATCAGAATTCAATTGCATTCAATCAGATTGAAGAAAATATTATTTTTTCCATATTTTTAATAATAATAATAATATATTAAATAAAAATAATTAACTATAATTATAATAAAAGTTATTATTATTATTATTATTGGTTATAAATAAAGATTTTAAATACAAGTTGTAATAGAAAATAAAATTTAAAAATGAAATAAACGAAGAAAAACAAATTATATCCTTAAAAAATACTAAAAAAAATTAAAACCATTCGGATTTAAAAACCCTACCAATTTTATCGGTTTTATTAGTTGTTGAGCCTATTTTTGCAACCACTTTATCTACATTATTATTGGGCTTAATTATGCTAAGTGACTCTACTGATAGCCACCTACACTCACAACTTTCTCTGAACCCAAATATATTTGGGCCCAAATCAGAACCACTGATGCTACGATTGATGAGCTATCATGGGCCATCGAAATTGTGGGGCAAATTTTCATTTACTATTGATAATCATTTTCTGTTAAAAAAAAATAACTTTATTTTTCTCATAACTTTTGATGAAATAAAGTTCACACTAAATGATGCAGAGCTATAAAAGAAATCATAGAAACAGAATAAAAATTACCTGTTGCTTTATTTCTATTAGCATAGGATATGGATATACGTCACTTATATGGTTAGTACGAGATATTCAAGTGTTTAAATTTGATTTGTACTTAACAAAATGAAGAAAAAAAAAAAAACATTTGGTAGAAATCAGATATGTAACAAGAAAAATCATGTTGAGATACTAAATGGTGCAACAGTTTTGTCAAACTTTGTTCTCATATCATCATCTCCCATTTCTCTTTCATCAAATAAAGTTTATACAAATGAAAAATATATATCTAACCACTAACCTTGATATATGATTGTTTAAATAATTTGTTTATTTAAATTTTGTGAAGCTTACACTGTCACATAAATTAAAGCATTCTTAAAAAAAAAAAAAATTCATTAAGCAAAACTTGAACTTACCTCAAAACACAATATCATTAGAAATGACCCAAGAATGATAATTTGATTTATTTTCTGTTTTGAGGGCAGAAGCACAAATTGTGTAATCATATATTGATATATTACTTACAATTTATTGTGGGTTTTCCCAAATGAACTATTCCCACTTTCTCATTGTACATATTTTTTTTATTAGTAATATTATCACCAAAAAAGATATACACTTTCCTATTACTTTTCACATCAAAGTTAAAGGTAACAACTTTCTTAAGAAAAACTTGGACCAAATTCTTCCTAGTTATAATTATACCAACAGCTTTCGGCAACTCATACTTTCAATTATGTAATCTTTTATATATATATATTATGGTACGACTACACACTTTACTGGTGTAGAAACGAAGACATAAGGAGTGATGTGAATGAAGGACGATAGAAGAGAAGATTTGAAAGCTGTAACATGTAAACCAAGTGATGCATGCATAGTTGAGGGGGCCACCAGAAGCATATTTCATGAGTAAACATTTGTTAAAATTTGTAGTTGCTATCCAAAGACACACCCAATAGTGATGAAGTAGTGCAGTGAACAAAGTGCAAACTACCTTAAATTTGAGTGAGTGAGACAGAAACAGAGGTAGAGGACAAAAGGGTACATGACATAGGTTAAAGAAGTGAGAAGTGGTCTATTTTCTAGTTCTAACAAACTTGTACCTTACATGAAGCCAAAAAATGGCAGACAGAAGGAACACTAGTTCACGTTACTGCTATCTACTAGGGAACCTATTCCTCATCTTAGTCAGTTTTCAACAGAGCACCACATTCTCCGCACAATCCACAGTTGAGTTCAATCAAGTAACATTGCCATTTCTCTCCAAACCAGCAATTACTCACCATCACAATTTTTATCTTCCTGTGCAGATTCGAAATCAAATTCTTACCAGAATCTCGCAAAAATCAAATTTTAACCCCACAATAAGGTGAAAAATTCGCACCTTGAGAGTCTAGGAGTGTGTGCAAATTTGTCATCATATTAGTTATCCTTGTTCTTTAATGTTTATATTGTTTTCAGTTTCATATGCTTTCGTGTTTAACTTTTTTTGTATTAAATAAAACTGCTAACAAATAATTGAAAGATATGAAAAAGGTTTGAGGGGTGAGGCAATTATGTACACCATACATTTGGAAACTATATATAATATGACAATACCAGCTTGCACATCTATTTCTGCATAGTTTTTAGACAGAAAACCGTAAAATAAGAGAATTGCAGGATGAGAAGAGAACAAGGTTGAGTACGTGTTGAAGAATTATAACTTGAGTAGTTCATTATGTGTAAAGACTTTACTTGATAAGAGCCAGCCACTCTTCACGGGATAAACAGTGTTATTAATTACCCTCATAATTTCTCTTTGAATAAGATGGTTCGTGCCACTTAGAATATCAGAGTAGTATTGGTCCTACAAGACCTTTTCTTCTCAAAAGAGAAATGTCTTTAGTACTTTCCCAAACAAACTATATATCAATAAGCCAGGCATAAAACAAACGATGATTATCATTGCATCAGAAATTCTTTTCATTTTTATGACAAGTTGTTTCCATCCAAACCATAATTATCACTTAATCTTTGAATAAGATTGATCCAGTGCTCATGTGTATGTATTGCAACGGGTGGGTGGTTCGTTCCCTCAAAAGACTGGAGCAGCTTTGAGATTTTATAAAGCATATGCTTATTCGGAGCATTTTTCTTTAGAAAAAGAAGGAAGAATATGATGCCTGTATCTTTCGAAGCATCAAATATATGCATGCATTGTGAAAGACATAAAAAAGATTGAACGTAAGAAGAAGGAGATTGTACAATTGTAAATGTAGTTTGTAAATATACATAAAGATATGATAGCAGTAAATTCTGATTACCGCAGTTACAATATAGACAGAAATTTGAAGAGTTAAAAAGAATAATAGCTAGCTAGGTCTACCACCCCCCACACGTGCGTCAGAATTCCGGTAAAGAAACATTCTTTTGAAACTCAAACGACGGTGACGGTGCCGGCGAAGGGGGCAAAGATGGCGGAGATTTCAAGCTCTGAAAGTATCCCCTTATGTCGACTCCATCGGTGAAAGGCTTTGTAACGTCGTCTCTAGAGGGAATAAACGGCGGCCGCAGAACCTCCGTTAGTAGGTCCCACTTAACCCCTCTGAAGAACTCGTGCTCCTTCATCTCGCTGGCGCCACGAACATAACCCAAACGCTTGGTGGGATCCTTTTCGAGCAGCCGCGAGATGAGGTCCGTCAACGCCGTTTTCTTCCCAACAAACTCGGGCGTCTTCAACAACACGTTGCGGAACGTTTCCTTCCGATTCTTCCCCTTGAACGGCGTCGTGCCGTAGAGCATCTCGTAGGCGAGGATCCCGAGGGCCCACCAGTCGACGGCGAAGCCGTGCCCCTCGCCACGGAGGACCTCCGGCGCGATGTACTCCTCGGTGCCGACGAACGAGTTCGAGCGCTCGAAGCTCGGCGCGGCGCGGCGAGCGGCGGGGGTGACTCGGGCGGACTTGGGGGCCTTGGTGAGTGGGGCCCAGCGGAAGTTGCGGCGGGGTTTGCGCGTGTCGGGAATGTGGGAGTCGGAAGGAGAGGTGGTGGTGGTTTTGGTGGGAGAGAGGGTTCGGGAGAGGTCGAAGTCGGTGAGGGTGACGTGGCCGGATTGTTGGATGAGGACGTTCTCGGGTTTGAGGTCGCGGTAGACGATGTGCATGGAGTGGAGGTGGTGGAGGGCGCAGAGGATCTCGGCGAGGTAGAAGCGGATGACGGCGGGGGAGAAGACGTGATCGTTTTGGCGGTAGCGGAGGAGGTTGAGGTCGCCGCCGGGGCAGTAGGGGACGGCCCAGCCCATTAAGTTGTTGGAGTCGAAGGAGCCCAATAGGGTGGGGAGAAAGGGGTGGGATAAGCGAGAGAGAACGCTGATTTCCCAGTGGCCGCGGCGAGGAGCGTCGTGGAGGGACGATGATTTGTCGACGACTTTGAGTGCCACGTGGCATGAGTTGTGTTGCACGAGAAACACGGTGCCCATGGCTCCTTTGCCCAACACTTTCAGTGGTTTCAGGTTGTCGAGGTCAAGTTCCTCCGCCATTTTCGTTAAGAGAGAGAAAGAGAGAGAAACCTTGTTTGTCTAATGTTGTTGATCCCTCCTTTCTGCTATTCGCCTTTTATAACGTTGTTCTACTGTTGTATGTGGATTTACTTTTGTTTTTTCTGTGCACTACACTGTTCCCTCTTCTGTACTTCATAGGAAAATTACTGCATATATATTAGATTCCATGTTAATAACATCTTATATGTTTATAGTGACAATGTTATGATTATAATGTAATTTTACATTTTTTAACAGAAGCTCATTTTTAAAGCATATGAATGGATGGTCACACGTGTGACGAAACATAAGCAAACAAAACTCATTTAAAACAGTGTTAAAGAAAAAGACAAATTGAATTGGCCGTACACTAGTCACATGGGAGCTGCCATATTGTAAGGAGAACGTGAAGGTGCAGGCTATGCTCTTGCTTCATGTTGGAACCTTGTCACCTCCTCATTTACCAATCCATTCTTTTATTCAATTTCTTTCTTTAATTAATCAAACACCACATTTCACTCACCCTTCCTCACTCTCCTTTCAATTATTAATTACCACCATCTCAATAACTCATTTTCTATATATCTTTCAACTATACCATTTGCTTTTCCATTCATCAACTTCAGCTTCATCTACACAATTTATTATTTCCTACACAAGTTTTCCAGTTAGACCCTGTTTTTGTACATTTATAGGCTTCATTGGTAGATCTTGATTAATCAAGCCCATCAAATGGTTATCTTGGAATGCTAATTTGCAGCATCATTATCACATGTTCAATATTAATGTTCCTTAGTTGTATGTAATTTAATGTAAGACAAAGACACTGCACGAATGCGAGTTTTTAAATGGGTCTATATACCCAAAGAAATGATTAAATAATATGGAGGAGCCTTGGCCTGTTGGTGATGAATTAGGTGGATGATGCTGAATTAGTGATGGCTTCATTGTCAAAAGTGTAGGCTTTGTGGCAACATAAAAGATGTTGAGATGTAAAAGATGGCATTAAATTAGAACTGAGTCTATGGTTGAAACAGATGAAGGGTGTAGACAAGTGGAGGACAAAATGATTATGCTTTCTTTAACATTGAATTGACAATATCCTTTTGATTTTGCAAATCTTCTACTCGAAACTGTGAAGTTGAGGAGAAAGATATTTACCCGAAGCAAACCACACGTATGAAATAAGTCACAAATGCATCAAATTTCTTTTTGGTGTTCACTCATGACCACTTACACAATAACGTGGAATCGTGATATGGGTACAAGTTTGGTGATCTTCAGTTGGATCAAATCCTTGATAACATCAACCACCAAACTCCAAAAAAAGAAATGTAGAAGGGAGAAGCTAAATGCTTCAACCTAGCTAGTTGGTGGTTTTGGTTATTATTTTTATTCTACCCAAAATTTCTTGCCAAAAGTTCTAGGACGAACACTCATATTCTATATTTAAAATTTATTCTCTTTCGACATATTCTTGTTTATTTAAAGAAGGATTATATTCTAACTATTTCTACTACCATTGTCTAATTTAAAAAAAGTTATTTATAATTTTGTTATTGCATAGTTTATTATTTCAGCTAATATTATATCATGTCGTAAAAACGTTATTGTAATAAATTCAATGAAGAGCTAAATACGATAAAATAAATTCAATTAAAGTTATGTGGAGATTTTTACGAAGAAAAAAAAATGAGATTATTATCTCACCTTCTATTTTCTTTGACTATATTTTAAATTAATTTATTTCTATAAATTAACTCTTTGAAATAAATTAACTCTATGAAGGGAAATTTATATTTATTATATATATATTAATTTAATTTTATTATTAATTGATATATAATTTCTAATACATTTTTTTCGTAAACTTTAAATTTAACTAATTTTCATAAAATTAATTAGATAAAGTGAGATTTATATCTTTCACTTTAAAATGTCTTAACTCAAACATGAACTTATATATAGATAATTCAATAACAATTCAAACATGAACTTACATATAGATAATCCAACAACAACGTAATAATGTGTGATCTAGAACGTAGATTTATATATGAATGATTTAAAAATAATATGATATTATAATAAAAATAAATTTTTAAATTTAATTTATTTTTATAAAATCGATTTAATAAAATAAATATATTTATATATAAATGATTTAAAAATAATATAATATTATAATAAAAATGAATTTTTAAATTTAATTTATTTTTATAAAACTGACTTAATAAAATAAATTTCGTATATATATTAATTTGATTTGATTTTTTAATTAATATAAATTTTTTAACATTTATTTCTCTTGTATAAAAAAAAATAGAGGATAAAGAGTGAGAGAAGGGATATTGATATTTAAGAAGAAATATTCATGTCTATTAAAGAGATAACAATAATATTGGTCACCTCTAATATTATATTTGTTATCAGTTCAAATGATGTATCTACACCCTTCGTTTTTCGATAATTGATTAAAAATTTCAAAATTTAATGTTTGATTTATTTATTGTAAAAATCAATCTACCAACATGACTCGAGTGAAACTGAATATATTAAAAAAATAAAAGGAATAATCCGTATGTTGCTTCCACTCGAGAGCATTTCAAAATCTCTTTTCGTGCTTTATGTTCGCAGTTCTCAAATTGATTAAATAAATCATAGTAAATATTGTCCATAATTTTTATAATAAAATAATTTATTTTTAATTTATATTTTATTAATATAGAATTATCCTATATTATATCCATCAATGTAATATGTAGGATAATCTGTGTTTAGTCAACGTGTAATTTTTTTAACGCGCTAACTCTTCAAGTTCCCTTTCTAATAATTTTTGGATCGATTTGTTTGTAATTATTTTTTAAAAATAGTGAATTTTAAACTAAATAAATATATGTTTTTATTTATATATTTATTTAGTATGTTTTTTTTAAGAGTGATTTTTTTTGAAGTAAATTCTATCTATTTTTTAAATTAGTGATTTCTTATTTTCAAACAATTATTTTAAATTTAAACAAACTAGAGTATTGAATTTTAGAAATAAAGTGATTATTTTGTCGATTAGAAAATAGTCATGAGCGTTTTTTCAACGCTGCATTTTTTCCTACACCTCCAACTAAACGGAAAAGTAAATATTAATTTAACAAAAAAATAAAAAATATATATACGGCGTGGTTGATTCATCGGTAAGGGTGAGTCCACTGAGCGGGTATGTTATGTTATCATCACCAGCGTCTTGTTCTGGAAATTAATTCGTAAGAATCGTTTGTTTAATTAGGTCACTCAATCGAAGAGAACCCTAACGCTAAGTTCAGTGAACACTGCTGAGACATGGATTCTCAGGTTGCCGTAGCTCTTGCTCTTTCACTTGTTGGTGGTGTCAGTACTTCTATCGGTACATTTCTCTGCTTTCACTTACCTTCATTATTCCTTTTCTTTCATGCATTTTCAATTTCAATTTAGACCTATTGGTGAGCCAGTGAACTCTCGTGGATTGCTATTTGTTATCTCAATTGCGTATTTATCGTGTTATTGTCGCAAACATGTTGTAGACTGTTTTTCGTATTTTCAGAATACTCATTGTTATTTCAATTGGTTACTTATTTATTTATGCTAGCTCCTGCTCTTGATGAAAGCTTATCATCAGTTGTTTACTATCTTTTTATCTTTTGAATTTGAAGTTTAACTTCGTTGAGTTTTTTTTGTGTAATTGTTACTGGACTATAAGTTGCTGTTTGTTGTGAAATAGGTGCACTTTTTGTAATTGTTAATCAAGCTCCCAATTTGAAGATGCTTGGGCTATTACAGGTGGTTTTAGTTGGTCACGACTTCTCTTTCTCTTTTTTTTTTTTTAAAATTTATGAGAATGTATTGATTGATTTAGAATCATTATTCTCCTCCATTTTTAAATTGCATTTGTTGGTATGCTTACTTAAGTATGCTTTCTGAAATTATTTCACTGCATGAAGGGTTTTGCAGCTGGTCTGATGCTTAGCATATCGTTCTTTGACTTGGCTCATAATGCTTTGAACTCACTGGGCTTTTTGAAAGGCAACCTTTGGGTAAGATGTGTGCTTCTGCTATCATCATAAAGTAGCAATAATTTTTTTCTTTTGTATCATCTTCTCTCATATTAGTTCTGAGCCAATGTTCTATCTTCTCATTCATGTAGTTTTTTGCTGGGGTAATATTCTTTGCTGTTGTTGCCAGTTTTATCCCAGAGCCAACTCTTACTCCCACTTCTGATGTGAAGGGCAGAAAGGTTTTAATGAACTTCTTCTTACAAATAACTCTTGCCTCTGTATTGTTGCTTTTGCAAAGTGGCATTGGAGCTGCTATGTATAATATCTACATAGATATAAATTTTTGATAGATGTGATGACATGCTTGAAATTAGAAAAATGGGGATGAAGGAGGCAAGGATACTATGAAAAAGCATCGCCGGCAAGTTTTATTCAGTGGAATTGTTACAGCCGTAGGTATGATTCAGATATGAACCCATTGCTAGGGTACTTTCAAACCTAGCATTTTTCTTACAATGCAGTTCCTTTTAAACAAAAATTATGGAAATATTAGAGAAATATGAAAATTAATTTTCTTTCGAATTTATTGGAGTTTGGTATTCAGGAGTTAAAGGTTCCTTGTTAATTGATGACTTGAGCTACTTCAATTCTTAATTTTCTTTTTTGTCTTAGTTTTCACTGTTTCATTGAGTTCTACTTGTTACTTTTTTTTGTGCATTTCGTAGGCATAAGTTTGCACAATTTTCCTGAAGGAATGGCAGTGTTCCTTGGATCCATGAAGGTATATGAACTTATTGATGTCATGTGTATATGAATCTGCAAGTGTATCATTAATTGTTGAAGCATTACTTATGTTATATGCTCCCTGATATACTTGTTAATGTCACGTCAACTTGATGCTTGTGATATGCTTTTTCAATAGGGCCTTCGTGTTGGCATCAACTTAGCATTAGCCATTGCTCTTCACAATATCCCAGAGGTATAAGCTTTCATCTTGTGATGAAACCTGTTTACTCTAGATATATTTAAATTAATAGTGTACACTTTAGCCATTGCTCTGCACAATATCCCAGAGGTATAAAAAGCTTTCATCTTGTGATGAAACGTGTTTACTCTAGATACATTTAAATTTAAATGAAGTAAAACTACTGTTCCTTATAGTCCTTGGCGTTTTCTTGTCTTTGTATTTTATTTTTTATTGTTCAATATTATAAGTTTGACATTTACTACCCACATTATATATAAAAAACATATTTTAAAATGCTCTATAGGTCTTAATATAATTTTAACGATGTTTTGTTTTCTAGGGTGTTGCTGTTGCACTTCCTGTTTATTTTGCGACACAAAGGTAATAATGATTTTAAGGGCTCTTGTTGGTTTTAGTATTGTAGCACTTAAATTTGACAAATTACAGTAGCTATTCTAGCATAAAGTGTTTATGTTCAATTGCTACTCTGGCTGAAACATGCACATGAAATATTGAATCATATATATAAAAACAAATAGTGGGAAATATATTCAGTGGCTGAGTAGATGTTTTTGGAATTGTTATCTCAATAATTTGTGCTGACGTATATGATTTAATATTATAGGTTTATATGTTTATTTATTTATGACCAGTAGTGGTCGTAGTGTGTGATGGTGACAAGAGAGAGGATGACTATTTTGTGAAGTAAAACCTTTAATTTTGTGGCGATGATGCTGTAGTTTTACTGTGGAAGTTTTTCTTTATTCACTTTAGCTACAACATAAAAAGAGATTAACATAGGGAAAAAAAAGCTTGAAGGTGTTTTTGAATTTGAATGCTATACAAATCAAGATAAGTTCTTACAAAAATCTAGTTACAGTATTTAAGGACGTGTACATTTGCAAATCTTGACATACTTGATGTCCTTCTTTTGTTATATAATAAACTGTTGGAATAATTGGTTAATCTCAAATCTTGATTTTTATTGTTATTTTAAATGAAATTGTGCAAATAACTATGTAAAATTGTATTATAACCTTTTTATTCTGGATGCATCCTAGTAAATGGCAGGCATTCAAATTAGCGTCACTTTCTGGCTTTGCTGAACCCCTGGGAGTTATAATTGTAGGTATATATCATCCGAACTTCGCACAATAGAGTTTGATTTTTTTTTTTTAAAGAAGCCGAAAGCTAGAATTAGAGTGATGTGGTATTATAACAATGATGAAGCATAACATGCTTCAATATTAAGATCAGGTAAGGTATGCGTTAACCACTCAAGTGTTCGACCTTACCCGTTGGAACTCTATCTGTTCTGTACTCTAGAGCTTGGTTTTATGTTTTAATTATTCATTACT
Organism: Macrotyloma uniflorum; assembly: GCA_016859785.1. Taxonomy (NCBI): domain Eukaryota; kingdom Viridiplantae; phylum Streptophyta; class Magnoliopsida; order Fabales; family Fabaceae; genus Macrotyloma; species Macrotyloma uniflorum. The sequence continues at coordinate 4,915,330 of BDMB01000007.1, read as the reverse complement.
TTTTTTAACACTCTAGATTTCTTAGATATGTTTGAATTGTGTAGTCAAACTAATTATGATGATTTCTTTTCTCTCACTGTAGCCTATTTATTCCCTAGCAGCTTAAGTCCTGAGATTCTGGAAGGTTTACTTGGATCAGGTTTGCAATGATACAATATCTATGTTACTATGGGATTTTTAACATTTATGTTATTATCTAGATTTATTCTATGATGATTAATTACAGTTGGTGGAGTTATGGCTTTTTTGACCCTTCATGAAATGTTGCCATTGGCTTTTGATTATGCGGGACAAAAGCAATCTGTTAAGGCTGTCTTTCTGGGGATGGCTTTTATGTCTGCAAGGTCAGAATCTCATTCCTAATAAAATAGTTTTTCAGGACATGAGGATATACTTTCTTACCAAGGAAGGTATTTAATGCATTTAAGCATCCTCTATAAAGTTTCAATATATTAAATTGAGTTAATTAATATGCATATTAATTAGCAACTTGTAATAAGGAAAACAAGAGTGTTCTTGTGAATGTGCATACAATAGTAGTATCTCTCTATCACGAATTTGCTGTTGAGTTCTCATCTAGTTAATATTTCTAATATGCAGCCTGTATTTTCTAAGTATCAGCTTACCTGAGGACTTGAGCTTGTAGGTGAGAACAACATCTTCTCTATTCTGAATGTCAGGGATTTAAGTCTCATTGTGATGTGTCTCCTGATTTTATCTCTGGTCGCAGCAAAGTTCCTTCAGAAGGGGTCTCAGGGAGTGTCCAATGACAATAATGAACCATTCATATGTTTAGGGTATCATCAATCAGACATCAATGTAGAGGATACATTTCACCTATGATTGTGGATTCTCCTATAGACTAATGTACAAAAAAATAGAAAAAAGAATAAGAGTACGCCGCCTTCAAATTCTTCAATTTTGAATAATTTGGACTAAATTATTCAAAATTACGATTATTCGATAACTAATTTTTCTATCATAAAAAAATTATACAAGATTTTAAGATTATGATTGATATTTTCTTAAATTAAATAATAATAATAATAATTTAATTTTAATATTTTAATAAATAATATAATTTAAATTTACATGTCACAAGAATAAAAAATATAAATAAATATAAAATAATATGTTAAATAAAAATTATGTTATATATCATTATATAAATTAAAGTTAACTAAATTATATTCTGTTTATATAGTTATTTTTTCTTAAAATTATAAATAAATTATATAAATTTGCAAAATTAATATTATGATTCAAATATTTTTCTTTAAAAATATTTGAATAGTTAAATTTTATTTTTATTACTTTAATTACCATTAAAATTTGAATGTATGTACATATATTGAGAGAAAGTTATTTAATATTTATGAAGCTAACTCATCTCTTACTAAAGTAAAGTGATGGGATAAGAGGAGAGACAAGATAATATATTATATCATGTTGACAAAACAATTCACATGATATAATAGAATTGAAGTAACATGCTAAAGTGGATTAAAATGATAAAATAAAAATCTAGACTCTTTTGGTAAAGAAGTAAAAAAAGTAAAAAGAAAAAAATTCTAAATTTCTAATTATGTATTATAACATATGGGACAAATAGATCTGAACTAAATAAGTCCATTTTTATACAAACCACCATTTTAAGTGATCTTAACCTATTTATTTGGTAATTCAGTTATGTTTATTTATAAGAAATCTTATAAAGTTATTATGCAATGTGAATGTAGCTTAAAAAATAGTGTAACTGTAGGAGTGAGTTTTCTTGGACCGAAAACATGATTTGGATCCAGATTCAGCCCAAATAACTAAACCTCTAGGTCTTGTCGAGCGATGTAATAGAAGTTCGACCAAAACACGAAATCTTTGAGGTGAGATACCAATTGTCACTACAATTCCCACAGATCCTCTGATTAGGGCAACTTCACATTCTTGCACCATTCTTCATTTTCTCTTACGGTAAGCTTCCAACTTTTCTCTTATATCTATTATCACTTTGCTGTCTATTCATTCTCCACTAAATTTTTCATTTCTTTCCTTGTTATAGCTATGTTTCTTTATGATCAGCCTCTCATAATTGTGTTGTTTGTAACTATTTCGATATTTGCTATTATTCAACCAGAGATTTTGATTCTTAAACTGTTAATTTGATATCTTTAATGTTATTGACATCTGAATTAAACAAGTTTGGTGGATTGATTAATTATTCATTTCCCCTGTCAGATTGTACTGGTAGAGTGAAATTCCCAATTTATTTGCAGCTAAACCCTGAATCAGAATTTTGGTGTGGTGTGGGTTTACATAATTGAGTGAAGAGATAGCATAATGGTGAAATCATATAGACAGGAACACGTCTACAAGCACCCTTGGGAACGTGTAACTTGTGCATCTTGGCGCAAGTTTGCTGACCCAGACAACAAACGCATATTATCCCATGTTCTTGATGTTGACACATTGAACCATAGTCTTGACCCTTCATCAGGGAAGCTTTATACAACTCGAGCCATTACGATTCATTGTCCTGGACCCTGGTTTGTCCGCAGAATTGTTGGTCAGGATATTTGCCACTGTGTGGAATCCACTGTTGTGGATGCACAGTCGCGCACCATGCAACTAACTTCCCGGAATATCAGCCTCCAGAAGTTTATAGAAGTGGAAGAGAAGATCCGGTATGATCCACATCCAGATAACCCAACCTGTTGGACAGTTTGCCAGCAGGAGACCCAGATCCGGATTAAGCCATTGTCAGCTCTGGCATCCATGGCTGAAAAGGTGGAGCAGCGATGTGCTGAGAGGTTTCTTCAAAATAGTGTCAAGGGTAGAGAGGTAATGGAGAGGATATGCAAATATCTTGAAGCAGAATCTAACAGTCTTGCCTTGTGATTCTGTCTTCTTATTTCAGTTTTGGATTTCTGTAATTTAACTTTGTAAAATAACTTAGGAAACATTGCAAAATGAATGGCAGGGAAGATGGTAAGAGCTAAGAAGACTATTTAGATCTTCTCCAAATTTTGATCTGTTAAATAATTTTTTAAATTGATGTAACACAACTTAAGAGGATTATCTTGAATATCTTTTTATTTGAATCTTGATCATTGGAACCTAACTCTATTCTTTGTTTGTCACTTATCTTCTAAGGCACTTGATCACAAACTTTTGTTTTTATATCTATATCTCGAGACAGAAATGATTATACATAAATTTTCTTTAGAGTTTGCCTAAGTGATGACAGTGATCATCTTTTTCCTTATTCTTTTTATCACACTGTAGTTTCTTATCAGTGTGTCATTGAGGTTTGTTTCTCACGTCAACACTAGTCATTGACAATGTGAAAATGAAGTTATAGTTAATTACCATATGTTGAAGTTTTTGTTTTTGGTGTGTTTTTAGTGCCGATGATACATGAATCCCATTATTATATCATATCATTTATAACATACATTTATTTTTTCTCTCATTAAATATTATTTACCTTGTTGATAAGATATTTTCCCAATATTAAGATTGGGGTACTATACATGATTTTAAGTATCAATTCTTTTACTTAACTCACTTGTATCGAACTAATTTGTACAAAAATCAACTGGTAAAGAATGCAATTTACTAGTGAAAACAAGTGTCTACATCTCATCATGATTAATTAATGAATAATGTCATCTGTGTAAAACATTAACACTCCATTTTATACTACTCAATTAGTTAATAGTACTAACTTGTTTTAGATTTATGTATTTAGAATTATTTTAAACATTAATGAAAGCCTACAATTAAGATTTAACTTACTTTAAATCATACATTATCACATTCAGATATTTTTAAGTTTTGTTTTTATTGAGAAGTATTATAACATATTTTTATAATTTTTTATTCGTATTTCAATTTTTAAAAATTAATTTAACTATTATAATAAAAAAATATTATGATATTATAAAATATTAAATTAATTATTATTAATAAATTTTAATTTAATATTATTAAATAAAATAAATAATAGTTTTTTATAAATATTTTTGTTAATTTTTTTAATTTCATTTGTTGTTAATATAATTAATTTTTTTAACTTTCATTTATTATGTATGTGAAAAAAGAAAAAGAAAATTTCAAAAACCCCAAATTAAACTATATAAAAATCTAAAGTATTAATTACATATTTAGAAGTATATATATATATATTTTAAAATATAATTAATATAATGGATTACTAAACTAAATTTGTATTTAATTTTATAAGAAGGTTTGAAAGGAATATTATATAATAATAATTTTCTTATTTTTAAATTTTTAAATATTTAAGAGTTGATAAATATTTTATTTTTAATAAACTTTAGTTTTAAAATTTTAAATATACTTAAATATGAAATTTTGTACATATATAAAATTAAATTTTTTCATCTAACTTAAAAATTTAATATACAAGAATTTTGAATTTTTTTTAGTAAAATAAAATATTAAAAATTAAAGAAAACATATCTTTTACGAAATATACCCTAAGATTAATAAGAAGTACAGTGGGTAGTGGAGTTGAATCTGTCCCACTCTTCCATTCTCCTTACTTAATATATTTTTTTTTTCAATTAATTTTTTTGTTTTCTGTGTTTTCTTACTCGTTCTTATTCGGGGTTAAGTTTTTTTCTTGTTTTTTTTTTTTTTTTTTAAATTTTGTTTCAAAGTTAATAAATATTTAAGGCATTTAGTCCCAGTAAGATTTTACATAACTTTACCCATTTTATTTTATGTTTTAATTATACTCATTTATTATTATTTTGACGTTAAATATTTCTTAGATATGTTTTGAATAGTGTAGTCAAACTAATATAGTAATGATTTGTTTTCTATCCTTATAACCTATCTATTCTCTAACAGTTTAAGTACTAAAATTATGAAAGGTTTTTAGAATTTTTACATGTTTAAAATTTATATTATTATCTAGATTTATTCTATGATGATTAATGTAGAGTTGGTGAAATTATGACTTTTTTTTTTTACCCTTTATGAAATATTGCAATTGACTTTTAATTATGTGAAACAAAAACAATTTCTTAAGACTGTCTTTTTGGGGATGACTTTTATGTCTAAAAAGTCAGAATCTCATTCTTAATGAAATAGTTTTTGGAGAACTGAGAATATATTTTCTTTTGTTATTGTTACTTAGGAAAGATATTTAAATTTAAGTGTCCTCTATCAAGTCTCTCTGTATATTAAAGTGTAAAGATATGAATATTAACTAGCAACTTGTAGTAGCTTTTTAGTATCTTCCTTTCAAAAAATATTAATGTTAATGGATTCTATATAAACACCTCAAAACAGTATTTGTAGACTTTCAGGATCTATCTATCAATTTATTGTTGGTGAGTTCTCATCCTGTTAATCTTGCTGGTAAGTATCAGTTTGCCTAAGGAGTTGAACTTGTAGGTGGGAATAACATCTTCTCTTTTCTGAATGTCGTGAATTCAAGTTTCACATCCTGTGTCAAGATTCTATCACTTTCTTGCAGCAAAGTTCCTTCAAAATGGATTTCAGAGAGAATGTCCAAGGAATTCATTTAAATGACAATAATGAATGATTCTAAATAGATGAATTATGTATTATTCTCCTTCTACATTCTTGTGGATTTCTTGTACATTTTAACAAACACAGTCTCAATAAAACTAATAAAACTGTAGAATATAAAGTCCAATCTTCTTTGATGATACAATATAGAAGGTGACATGATTAAAGATTGATTTGAAGGTGACATATTCTTATTATTTGTCTATTAGTATTTAGGAAAATCCACAATCATATATGGAATGCATCCCTCTACATTGATGTCTTGATTGTTTAATGAGACAAGAAATCAATTTAGAAATTAACTAATTATATAAAATATGCAAATGTTTTTCTTAATATATGTAAATATTATATATTTTTATCGTGTATTTTAATTTTTTTTTCAAATATAAATGTATCCAATCATTTTATAAATATTAAATTATTATATCTTTGTTATACTCTTTTAAATAAAAAAAATAATGACAATATAGTTGATATTAATTTCTTTCATTAATAATTTCATCGATATCATCTTGTAATATATAAAATTTAAAATAAATAATTATTTTTAACGTGAAAATAATATTATATTTAATTAAGAAGATAAATAGTAGAATAAAAAAAAAATAGAAAATAAAATTATTTAAAATATATTAACTACATAATCAATTATATCAATATAATCAATTATATTTACAAAATCAATTATTTAAATAAATATTATAAAAATATTAATAAGACTTTTTAACATAAGTACACAAAATCCAGCATAAGGCATTTTTCTTCTGCTTTTAATTTTCTCTTGCCCTATCTATCACTTTGTAATAGTGACACCAATAACTCAACAATAGTAAACTTACTTATAATATGTAAAATTAAAAAGCTTAACAGAAACCTCTTGCCCTAGATGCATGTCCCAATTAGTCCATATACATTGCTAAGTTCCTAACTAGTTTGGTTGAGATACAAATTTATTCACTAGCTAGAATATTGAGGATTATATTTGGATAGAATATATGCACAACATCAACTTTATTCTATGGATATGTAAGTTTTTTGCAAATGGTCCAAAATCGTAATAATATTTACTACAATCTGACTGTTGCAGTAAAAAAGCAAATCCAAAATGTATACGTAACACGAATTCTTGAATGATGAATATTATAGAAGAAAGAAAGTTGATTTGATGAGGAATAGAAGAAGCTGTTAAGGTCTACAAGGTTCCATCACATCATTCTTTGTTAATCTGACAGGTTTGTGCTCATTGGGGATGTTGTGACAGATTGACGTTACACTGGACACCATGGACAGATAACAAGAAAAGAATCACATAATTAGTTATCATTTTCAGCACCCCTTTTTACTGTTCTTCTGTTAAATCTATAGATAATCTGGTAAAGTGAAAAATGGGGAAATAGAAATCATAGAATAGGTTGCTGCGAATACTCTTGATCTTGAAGTTGAACTGAAAAAAGATAGAAAGAGAAAGAGAGAATTCAGAGAAGAATAAGAGGAAAAAGAAAGAGCAAAAGGGTGTGTTGGAGAGAGAGATGGAGACAAGAAACGTGGAGTCCCGTTTTTGTTGGTTGGATTAATGAGGGAAAGAGACTGAAGTGTGATGCCACGCTAGCTTCCTACTTTGACATGACATCTCAAACAAACTCTCACACTATTTCTCTCATAACAATTCCCAGTTTTATATATAAATGCTTCTGCATCTCTATTATTATCATTGCATTTATAGCTACTACTTGCCTTTTTGTTTCAAAACTATTTATCCCCCTTCAACTAATTTGATTCATTTAAGAATTCAGAGTTAAACCTCTACTTTTTTAGTTTACTCTAACCTACTTTTTCTTTCAATTTTGTATTATTTTTCCATTCCAAGTCTCAATTTGAAATTGATGGAAAGAAATTAGAGAAAAAGAGGAGAGAAAATGATATTTTTGTTGAGAAGGTAATGATTTAGATGGAAATGATTATAGTGAGTGTAAACATAGGATTTGATCTGTGGATGATGGTGAAGATAGCAAAAGGGAAATAGCAGCATCATACGAGTCATAAAGCTGATCAATGACAGGCTCAAAAGCTTCCCCCAACTGCATTTGCACTTGTTTATATATAAATATACCTACTCATCATTTTTCTTTTTTTTCTTTATTTGAAAAATTAAAGTTTGCTGCACACCCTTCCACTTTGATCTACACCAGCTATATTTCTTTTAAGTTTAAGTGATAATATTAAGGTGCTGTATTCTTAATATTATTTTATATAAAACTGAAATTTCATATTGATAATTTATATAATAAAGGAGAGAATATTATTGTAAAACTATAATTTTGACTGAAAAAGTAACACTAAAATTTCATAACGTATTACATTAAAAGTTTATTCTAATTTAAACATGCACGTGATTTTCTTTGCATATCTCAGTCTGCCATAATTAATGAAGAATCTGTTGAATCTTATATTAGAAAAAGGGAGCCAGCACAAGGCTAAGACAGATGTTGCATTTATCTCCCTTTCAAATTAGACGAAGATTCTTACTGTATTTGACCATTTGAAGATCCTACAGAACAACATTGAAATCTTGAATATATATATTGTAAATTCATCCTCTCTTCTTGTGTACAAAAAAAAATGTCTAGTTATTATGTTTATCTTTCGTTTGACAAATATTAAATAATAAATTAGGTATAAATGCTTTCGAGAAATTAACATGGAATTTTAATATGGCCATGTTTCCGAGAGAGAGAAGGAGGGAGAAACCAAAACCAAAACCAAAACCAAAATGAGAAAAGGAGAAGTTACCGCAATTTGATAATGCAAAATCAAGAAACAACGAAATAAAAAGAAAAAAAAGGAGAAATGGTTAGTTATGGCAGTCATAGTCAACAATTTAATCAGTTTAAAACATGAGAATCCTCAAATGTGACACATCAACCATGACTTGAAACTAAAGATTCATTAACATTTTCTTGCTCAATTTCAGAGCCAGCTTCATCATCTTGATCAAGACAGTCGATTCCATAGGCTTTATGTCCATTCCCAAAGGCCTTGATATGATCTTTAAGAGATCTTTTGTGCTTGAAATCTGACCCACAAGAGCAATACCATAGCTTCCCACAGTTCTTCTCATGAGTCCTCCAATCACCCCTCACAGCAAATGCTTTGCAACATTTTCTACACATGAAGGGCTTGATTCCATGCTTTCTCTTGTAATGAGTTTGGAGGGTCCTAAAGTCTTTGAGTGGCTTTGCTCTTGGATGGTCAATGTTGTTCTTGCATCCAGGTGCACAACAATAGCAAGGCAGTCTAAGCATTGCTGTTGGTTGAGTTCCCCTTAGAGATTCTGGCCCCTTTCTATATTGAGATCCATGCCCCCACATATGCATCTGTAGGTTAGTTTCAGAAGCAACATCATCATTCAAGACCAAATAGTTAAACAGTTGAAAAGGGATGTGAGGAATAATGAAAATCATTCACTCATTCATTCACATTCACAAGTAAATATTTGGAACTATCGATAGAGTCCAAAACCCTCACTGTGAAACCGCATTCCCCACAAACACTATCTTTGTTGCATTGCATGTAATTTTGTTAAGATTAAGAATTATTTTCCCAAACCGGCCAAGATTTTGAGTCAGAAAGCCTAAGAGGATAATCAAGGACCCGCGTCTTTTTCTACATGTTTCAATACTTCTTAGTCACCTATGGTCTAGGACTAAAGAAAAAGGTGACAATGTAGGGCATCCTAATAAAGTAGTAGCTCGGAAGCCCAACAAGGGAATATTGGACAGCTATTTTTGTTTATGTTTCTACACATGAAAAATAAAAACTCACTCCATGCGTGTTGTACTAGAGTTGTGAAAACTTAATTTATTGATATTGATATTGATATTGTTTCGCTTTATGTCACCTCATGCTGGTGTTAACATTGTTCTATCTAACATATTAGCTCAAGATTTACTAAGCCCTAGATATCAATGGTTAGTCCCTGCCGTTTTCTGCTTAACACCAATTAACACTTTTGCAGGTCCACAGAGCTATAGCCTTAATAATACTGATCTTTCATTTGGAGTGGGATTTTCCATTTGCTCTCTTCGACTACAAAAGGGCCATGGTAAAACAGTTAAGATTAGCTTAAGATAAAAACAAAAGGACATGCAATAGTCATTACAAAAACCCTAAATTACACAAAAATACACACAACTGCCCGTACTTTCATGAATTGAAGACAACATAGAATATAGGTTAAAAATAAAAGTGATGATACTATTAAAAAGAGGAGTATAATACACAGGATATATACAAATGGACATTTTCTTTTCAGCAATTTTCCATAAAAGTAAGATCTGGGAAAGTAGGTGGTAGGATTGTAGGAGTAAAAAAAAGGTAATTAAAAGAAAGAAAGTCATTCTTTTTCTTTGTTTCTATCAACCATCTTGAATTAATGCTTTCACCATTTTAAATACCTGCATGTTGTTGTATCTGTTGAACGTCTTGAAACAAAGGGGGCATGAGAACTGTGTTGGACCGATCAGAATTTGAGCAGGGGTAGGGATCCAATACTGACCCTTGTTAATTCTAGTAGGAGAATACTGACAGGCAACCGTGGCTTTTTCTTTATCTGAATATGTGTTTGAAGTTAAATCAGCTGAAGAAGTACTGCTCGGAAGCCCTAAGTGCAAAGCCACCGTCACAGTTTCATCATCCAACGAGTTATTATTAGACGACACGCTTAGTTCTCTCTCCTTCTCTCTGTGGACTTTCATGGCACTAAAGGAAGATTCAAGATCTTCACCTCTTGCAGGGCTTAGGTTAAGGAGAGGAAGTGCTTCTTTTGGGGGAGAAGATTGAAGGTGAGTAAAAGAGATGCCACTAGTGAAGTTATGATCATAAGTTGAAGGAAAATAGAATGGAGGGTTGGAGCAAGGTGATGAAGAAGAAGAGAAAATGAATGGAGAATTGAGGTCAAACCAAGCATTGAAGTCATTGGAGAAGTAGGGGTGAGTCATGATGAGAGGTGGGAAAGGAAGGGCTATATGATCGCGTAGAAAGGATTAGGTTATTATTATAGACACAAGAGAGATATAAAGGGAAGGGTAGTAGTAGTAGTAGTGGAGTGGAAGGAGAGGTAGATAAATAAAGGTAAGCAAAAGATAAGTTTGAGACTTAAGAAATAATAACCATAATGGAAGAGTGAGGATGAAGAGGAGTTAAAAGACGTGTAGAAATCCAATGTTGGTAAAGCAGACCCAATAAAGTAAAGAAGGGGAGACAAGAAATCACTTGCGAAGTGTGACATAACAACGGGCAAAATAAATATACAAAAGAGGTAGAGAGAGTGAGAAAAAGTCAGGTCCTAGATGATGAGATTATCTTGGGACTTGAAAGAACGTTTGCAAAACAGTGTACAAAAAAAGGTTGCACAGAGTTTTTATAAAATACTCTTTTATATATAATATGTTCATTCAAAATAAATATGGTCACAACTCTACCTACCATTATGGTAGGGAATAAGACCAAATACAAAGTCAGTCAGTCAACCAAGTTGAACCTCCAAGACTATTTCTCCTCTCATTACTGTTCAATTCGTTCTCATTTCACACCATAGTAGACACAATTCAGAAACTGTCTTGTTTGTAGCTCCATCTTTAATACCCTACTCTCTCACAATATATTATACTTTTTAACTGATATTTTACTGATTAGCAAGTATATATATGAAACTTAGCATGATAAATAGGCATCAATCATTCTAAGATGTGGAATGAGTAAAAGAAAAAAAGAGAAGAAAGAAAGCAATAATATGCATGGTTAATGATATTTGTAGTTGTGGAATTAATAATTAACAAGTTGTTTAGTTGATTCCAAGGGAATTAAGAGTTGAATGGTGTTTATTTGACAGTAGTCTTCATTGTGATCATCTTGGGAAACAAATAGTTTGGAGATAAAGCAGCAAGTGCTTTGGGATGCACGTTCTGGTCGGGTTTGGCTCATCTTAGGAGCAGAGAGACTCAGTCCGTGTCTCCGCTACTGCTTTCACCTGTTCCATGCAAACATTCACTGTTGGATCTACCCCTCTCTTTCTCTTCTGCTCACATGTTTTCTTCAGTGCCACATTTTTTACTTAAGGGAAGAACCACCAACATTAACATTTGGTTTGGGGTCACACAAACACTTAGACATAAATACTGTTAATGGTTAACTGCTATCACTGACCACCACCCTTTGCCACCCACATGATCAACACCCTTTTTCTGTACTTTTTCTTTCATCAACAATGTGTATAAGCCTATTATAAAATATACAAGATAGTGTAAAATTTTATGAACACAATAAATATATAACTTTAACTATGGAAAACAAAATTAAGGAGATGTTTTTTAGACATAACTAGAACAAAGTAAAAATTATCAATCACTTTGTATTGATAAGGTCAATGTCAATTTCTGTTTTTGAAAACAAGCATATGTAGGAAATATACTTCTATATTCTTATATTATTATACTATACATATATTTTCTTTTACATACACATTACAAAAAATATTAACTTGCAACTAAAATAATTGAATTAAACACTAAAGATGTTCTAAATGGACAAAAGAAAATGTAAAAGTTGAAATGATTTTAAAAGGATCTACCTAACCTCACCATGTAATAGTTTGGAATCTGTCGTTGAAGTCTTCCATCTATGTGGGACTTGCGTTACTGTGTTTATTTTCATATGTAATTGTATTAGATATGTTTATAAGACTTAGAATTTTTTAGAAATAAAGTATTGAAGAAGTATAAGAAATATGGATATTTAAGAAATATTTAAAAGTGTGAAATGAAAGCCATGTTACATCCTTCACTCTTGAATCTTAGAAAGTTATAATAATTTTGGGGCGTGGACAGGTGAAGGGTGTGTGTCTGTTTGTTTAACATACAAAAACAGTATGCATAGTATGATACGGGGGGAATGACAATTTTGGCCACCTCCTCATTCTTAATTACTTCTCAAGTCTCTTATTTGTAACTTTATTTTGATGAATATGAATAATTTATATTTCTTTACATAAAGTAACAAAATTTTTTAATTACAAAGTAAAGTTGACGTACAGACTAAAATCGTTACATTCTGAAGTGTCCAGGAATCACAGGGTGAATCTAAGCACATAACTTTACCAGTAAAAAGTTCAACAAAAAGAAAGGTGAGAGAAGTTATGAGAATAAGTCAATAAGAGAACTATGTTAAAATTTAAAAGTCGAAATATTGATTTCAGAGGTTAAGAAGATTGACATCTCTTAAATATGTATCCATTTAAGGAAGAAAAAAAAAAGATGTGACCAGCTAGGCCTAGGAATGAATGGTTCAATTTTTTCCCTTAAAAGAATGTTTTTTCTACTTTTTTTCCAAGTTAATATTTGGAACTCTCTTTTATTCGATGGTTAGCTTTTAGCAATGATGACTCCCTTCTCTCCCTCTTTCAGTTACCCCTCTAGTTACTTTGCTTTAACAAGTTTGGTCCTTTTCTCTCTCTCTCTCTCTCTCTCTCTCTCTCTAAATTCATCATTGTTGTTTTTGGTTTTGATCTTTTGATGTGTTTTGTTTCCCTCCATGGATCTTCTTTCTAGAGTGAGTAAAGGATATAGTACTAATGTGGTAATTGATCTGATGGCTGCAGCACATACTTTGATGAACTCCAATAATACAGCATAGATAGCCAGTCCAAGATGATGAGGAACTAGCTAGGTGTACTAGAGCCTCAAAATTGGCCTGACATATAAGCAAATAATTACCCTTAATGAACATTACTTGCTTCTAGATTGCAGAGAAAAATGAAGGAGAATATTTTAAGATTTTTAAGAAAATATATAACTTTATTCTGTTTAATAAGGATTGTAATAACATCTTTTACTGCATATTTGATTTCGTTTGAAAGTCTCCAACTCACATTCATGTCAAAGATACAACTTATTGCTTTGAGCATGAGTCAACCAAATATAACATGAAATCTAAACACAATCTAAAGAACTTTCTCAATCAACTTTGTAGAGATGAGTTTTCTGAAGGGAGAGAAGAAGATAATGGCCATTTGTGTGTACCCCAGAGGAGTAATTTGTAGGTTTATAGTTTCATATGATGAAGGATGAAATTGTATGTTGTTTGAAAGATTGAGTTAATAGAAATGGAGATTATGAGGTATATGTATGAGAGATGGCTAGGCCATATGAACGACAATGAGTGAGTATGTTTGGCATATAGTAGTTAATGGCGCAGAAAGTTGTAGTACAAGCTTGAGTTTTGTGAATAATGCATGATTGACAAGGACAAGGTGGGGCATGTCACTATCATTGCTTTTGTCTACAAAAAAATTTAGTTTGGGCTTATGTTATCCACCTCATAAGAGATTCAAGGACCCCAGTTTCTAGATTTTAAGCTCTCTTCTTTAATTTTTTAGTATTTCTTGTACGAGGAGTATTAGCAGTATATTAATTCTTAATAATTATAAAAATTCAATACAATTTCAGAGGCAAAATTATTAGTTGAACTGGTTAGAAATTAAGTTTACGTACAAATAACATGCTTGAAAGAATGTGCCAGATTGATTAAAATTATCTTTTTTCTCATCACTTAAGCTGATCCATACAACACAGGAGCTAAGAAAGTTGAGATTTATCATATTTAACTACATGTTAACTAATTAAAAGAGCAATTTATATGACTTAGAGTGTATTATTTGGAGTACATTTATGAGAGTTTAATGGATATATTTTGTTTTAATTTGTGATAGCTGTAAGAAAATTTATGGTCGTGATGATCTAGTTGTCGTAAACCATCATTTGTAGGGTTATTGAAAGCTTGAAATTTAAAAGATATCTGTTACAACCAAAGTCATTGGTTGCTTTCACTGGATATAGTGTGTAGTATTTTTTTGAAATATAGGGACTTGTTTTATCTATGGCTTAATTTCCCATGATTTTTAGATTCACTTTCACGATCGAAAAATTAGTTAGTAGAATGTAACTGGGGTAAATCACTATAGTTATTGCTGTACAAATAGTAATTCATAATTGTGTGATCATATGAATTTTTATACATAATACTTGCTCCAAATTTAGGAGATCTAAAAAAAACTACCATGCTTTGATTTTGAGAGATAATAACTATCAAGGAATAAAAATTAACTTGTAATAGTGGTTTAATGTTTAGAAAGATGATTAGGAGGATTTTAACCCTAGCTATTGTTAATTTATTATTTTCACCTTATTCATAGTTGTCATGTCGTGTCTATTCTCTATGTTTTGTTATTCTTCTACATGTATACACAAGCTCTCATCTTTTTTTTTCCTTCTTTTCAAATGGTAACAACTTTGTGAGTTAGATATTTAAATTCAATCTTCATAAAAGGATACTCATTTTATTTGACATGATTCAATATTATTTGTGGTATATCAAATATTTTTAGCTAGTAAGATGAAAAAAAAAAAAATGACGAGCTAATGTTTTGATCCGGTTAGAGTCAGATTAAAATCTGGTTCAAAAAAATCTAACTAAAATAAAGAGCAGCTGATTTTAAGGAGTTTCGGCATGTGCCTCTAACATAATACTGAAACTAAATCCTCGTTATAAATGATTAAAAAAAGACAAAAAATCATTTAATATAAAAGCTCATAACTTATAAGACGTGCTATTAAATGAAAAAGTAAGATGATTGAATAATGATTTTAAAATAAAATTTAAAATATAAAGTTAAAAAGAAATATTTTCTATAAAAGGACTGAAAAAGCTCTCACGAAACCAAATCTGGCGAGAGTAAAAGTTTTTAACTAAAATAATTTACTGGGGTGTCACTTTCTTGGGCTTACCTCATTGTCGGCTTGGGTCTCTTAAGCATGATACCGATACAACATTTTCCAGGTCATTCACATTGTCTTTTGTTTGTCGGTGTTTGTCATTAATCCATACCCTTCTATTTCCCAACATGTTCATTCTTCGTCCCATCTCATATCTGCCAACTCTAGACTCAATCAATCCATATTTTATTAACGCTTTTGTTAATCACTGTTTAATTAAAAGTAAAATATTTTTATAAGAAAATCTATAAATACCTTCATTTTTAGTAAAAAACTATTTTTTAATTTCTACCATTAAAGTAGTGGTTAACATCATTAAATAATAATTGATGTCAGTCATCTCAATTTGAGATTGAGATGAAAATTAATCCAATGTTTTCATATACAACAAGGAACAAACTCGCTAAAGTTGGTTTAGTGATGGAAAAGTTTAAGTAATTAGCATGCTTAAATTCAAACCTTAGCAATGTCATTGTACGGAAAAAATACATAAAGGAGTAATTCATGTGATTCTTTTCAGTTCCTTCGACAGGTTTCAGAAAACCTTGTTAATATTTCGTTTTTTACTATTCTATACTATTGGTTGCTTGAAAAAGTACGATCGTATCTAGTTCATTAACACTGGATTAAAATATACAGTAGGGACATGCCTGCCTCATGCGAATATTCATATATCGTTTACGAATCATTCCAGTGAGAAATCCCCCTAAAGTTGGCCACCATCCATTAATGACTAGTTATTCCTCTACAATGCCCATTCACGTGTGCCAATTGGCAAGACAAGCTAACTGAAAGTCTGTCTGGGAGAGTTTAGCTTATTTTACCACAGCACAAGAACTAAATCTTGAGTAAGATTTTCAAATGACAGAATAGTGAAGCTAGAAATAGACAATGCAAAAAACATGGTCCCTATTCGTAGGGGCTCTATTAAAATCAGTGGGTCGTAGTTTCCTAAGTGTCTGTCTCTCCCTATCATATGAAAAATCCACAGGAGAGATCCATTCCCCTCTAGCTGGTAAGCTACATCCTGTTAAAAAATGAGTAATTTAATCATAATAGATACAAGAAACACTTAAGGGGATCGAGTCAGTTGAGTAATTTTTTTTATCGAGAAATGATACACAAGTTTTCTAAATAAGGAAAAGGCCATGCAAGCTACAAGGAGGGCACGGATTATATACAAAGACCAAGAAGCAGCTAGCAAGAATCGTCTCCGGACGTTTAGCTTCTATGCCCAACTCCAAAGTGAAACCTCCTGTCTTTCTTGTCGTTAAAGGCATATTCAAGACGCAAAGGACCCAAAGGAGATTCCACACGGATGCCAAACCCGTAGCCGTATCCACTACCAGGCTTCTTCCTTGCTCCAGCAGGGTCACCTAATAAAAAAACCAAAACACCATTCAATATGTGCCTTATTATTGAATAGTAAGAAAAAAAAACAAAACACCATTCAATACTGGACTTTTTTTTTTTTTTTCGAGAAATGAATGTGGATGTTGTCACTTAAAAGAGCCAGAGCACAAGGAAAGCCAAGAAAAGCTGTTCTGCTAGGTATATGACTTCAGTCTTATGATTGTGTGTGTGCTTTGGTTGTCTCCTTGACTGAGTTTATATAACAGCCAACAAGCTTCATAATATAGAACAACTTTCCCCAATTTATTAAGAAAGGATTGATAGCTATGATCTTAATTATTCTCATGAAACACAAAAGGGAAAAAACCAAATGAAAACCTACCAGGTACACTTGAGCCTGATCCAAGATCAGTTCCATAGTCGGAAAATATAACACCTTCTACTGGTCCATACTGCAAAACAGAAACAGTATGATCAGTGAGTCAAAATTAATCAAAATCAAAATCAAATGCATGCACTTGTGCGTACAGAGGGACAAATGCAATAAATTTTGTATCATCCCTTTAGATACATATGCATAGCTATTTGCAAATTATGCGTAGCTTTATATTTAGTTCTGGGCTGAATCTGACACGACAACCTATGGTGTGACCTAACAAAGGGGGACTAGACACATAAACATGTCATTTATCTAGTAACGTGAGGAAGCTAGAAACTCAAGTTTAGCTGGAAAAGATTCAGTAATTTTATTGATCATACATGAACCTTATATAGACCTTATTGGCATACAAAAACTAACATAAAAAGTCAAATACTAATTCTATTACAGACTAATTCATAGCTTAACAAAACATAATAGAAACTAACATAACAGACAGTTAATTTAGTAGTTTGATTATCACATAGAACTTGTTTGGATGAGTTTCTCCATAAAGACTTTTAGGAAAAAAAAAGAAAAAAATGAATTTGACTTCTTTATAAATTAAAATTAATTTACACATAAACTAATTCGTAGAAACTATCTCTAACTTCTTCAAATTTTTATTTTTAAGTTATGCATAAGCTAATTTTTGCTTATGGGAAGTCCAGTTCAATTTTCTTGATATTTTCAGTCCTAAAAAGTCCTTATGAAGAAATTCGTCCAAATAGACCATAATATATTTACTATGAACATTTGGTAAATTGTGAGTAGCTGTTCAGGGTTTGATGCAGAGCAGTTTCTCCTAGTAACCTTTATTTGATCATAGCGAACTTTTTCAGCACAGCAGTTACACCTAGTGAGGCTTATAGGTTCAATCATGTTAAATTCTACGTAATTTCTCTTATTCTCGGGTTAAAGAAACTACTGTTACTTCAATGGAAATCATTAGAGATGACAAGATCAGGTCAGAAAACGGGAGAAAAAAATCCAATTGCTACAATTTGCAATGTTTAAATGACATTGGTTGGCAGATGCATATGAATGAGTTTCTATAGAAATTTTAGAGAATATTAACACTAGAAAATATCGTCCTTCTCTGTTTAGACACACACACACACACACACACACACATATATATATATATATATATATATATTGCATACATTCATACATATATATCATATATATATATATATATACATATATTAACACAATCAAATTCATAACAATTATTTCAAATATTTTCCAGGCCATCTTCTACTAGTACTCTGAAAACATATCAGTCCAGTTCCTAGAAATTACACAACTCAGCAACAAATTTCAGATATAATATCATGAAAATTAGGATAAGCACAATTCAGCCATAGGTGCACAAATGACGCTTAACTAGATTGAGCAGGAAATAGTGAGATAAATTTTAGTACCATGGGGAAAGAAATTTCTCCAGAGCCAACAACATATGATCGCCCAGAGCCCACACTACCTTCTTCATAGCCTCTCACACTGTTTGTTCCACCAATGGCAAAAGCTTCATACGGAGGGAAATTTCCCACCACGTGACCACCAGAGATACTACAAGCGAACCGATTAAAGTAGGTTTAACATAAGATTATCTGTTTTGCTTTAACTTAAAGTGTAAACAAGGCATTCCTTTTACTTTCAATGATGAGGTTGACTTGATGGTATGTATTTAATACCTTAAATGAAGGCGGGCAGGACCTATCTCAACACCCTTCCTAGCACGTGCATTCACCCTAGTGAAGGACAGCCATTCAGGCAAAAGAGGAAGTCCCTTTTCCATGTTAAGGACAAACTGCAAAATGAATCATTGATAAGAAACATAGTATTAAATTTAAACTGAAGGACCTTATTCAATTCAGAGCATACCATAGAAGAGCCATGGTCGCCAGAACCAGTGTAAACAGTCTCAAATTTAGCAAGCAACGTCTCATCATGAGTATTGCCACTACAAAGAAAGTTCGACACAAATCAGAAACAACCACACAAAGTCATGACAATCATACTGTCAGCATTACTTAGATTACAACCTTGCCGTAAGAGGACTGCTGTAGCAATCCTTAATGATAAGAATACCTTTCTCATCACGGACTCCAGCATGCTGAAATGATATACAAATTTGGAATGGAAAAAAAATCAGTAGTATAAATAGATAGATAATCTATATATTACATTAACATTTAATTTATGGGGAAAATAATATGATTAGTGATTTCATAGTTAAACTAAACTAAGCAAATCATAAATTTACAAGTAGTATTTATAAAGCTAGAGTGGAAGGTCTAAAATTAGAAATAAAAAGATATCATCATCACACACAAAAACAGTTGTCAAAATTGTCAATGAAGCACCTGGAAAACAAGTCCTGCTGTTCCACTCCACTTTGGCCTGATTGGGCGACTAAACTCTATACCACCTGTGATGCGGCCAATGGTCAGGCTACCATTACCATCCACATTACCATGAACAATGGTTCCAGGCGTTCTTGAATTCTAAAGTAAAGTTACTTGAATATCAGAAAATACAGTTTTTAACATTCTATGATCAAAAGTACAGTCATTGTGCTCAGACAAATAAACCTTCAATTTACCTGAATCATTATTGTTCTAGATGTTCGTTTATCGTCTCCTTGAATCCAAGGGTCTGTGTAGTTTATACGATAGACTGAGTCAATCTGGCCCCTCTCTAAGGAAATATTGAGCTTCTGGTTTTTACCAAAAACATTCCGATGAGAATAGGCAAAGCTGCAATGGAATAAAATAGAATTGAGTGGATCAACAAAAAAGAATAAAAAAACGAGTTGCAGTTGGACCAAAAGTTAAATGCAAAATGAAAACATAAATTACACCAAACAAAAAACAAATTTATTCTGTTGAAAATGGGGAAAACATACATAAGCATAGATAAATTAGCAAAGTTAATATGAACTAAAATTTCAACCCAGCAACATTAAGTACAGGACAGTGGTGTGCTTATAGAGTTACTGCTGCAAGTGGCCTATTCAACACTAGCCAATGTCATAAACACTGGATAGAACTCAGTATATAGAGCCAGTAGCAGAGAGCCGGAGGTAAATAACCCTTAACTTGGTTCCAATTGCACTAAAGTAAAAACTTAGCTATTAAATGGAGAAGGTAATACGATACCAAGAGTCAAAGAATTAACTCATAACATAAGTTGCACATAAGTATAAAATAAAGTCACCTTCCAATAAGCCCTCTTAGTGGACCATTTGTAATCCTGCAAAAATAAATGCCAAGTCAGATACTCAGATAAAGCAGCAACCAACAGAGTCAATCTGGCCCCTCTAACATTGGAAAGAAAATCATCCATCTCTATGTTAAGTGTATCTATTGCCAATATGAAGCTGTACAAAAGACTGTATGGAGGGGGTCAGAAATATAAAAATTCAAAGGGATATTTGTTAGGTCAAAACTAAAATTAGGGGAGTTAATAGTAATTACCAGGAATATCATCAAACCTAAAGGAGGTAAGTTAATGCATCAAGGCTAGAATCACTTACCCACTTGATATCCCACCACCAGCAGAAAATCCTCCACTGGGACGTTCTACCACATTCATCACCAAATCAACCTTCCCTGTATCTATATCATGCCAAAAAACAAGATGCAGAAGTTTAGACTTAAGAGAATATTATGGATCTAGTGGGTGAAGACAGTTAAAATTGATTATGTCACTTCTTCAAGAATATATTTATTTTCCATTTGACAGCATTAGTTGTAAGAACATCATTTCTCTGTTTTCTTTTTAGACATATTGACTTAATATCACCTCATCATTACTTCTAACTGTAAATCAGTCAACTGTCTCTGTGACCGTCGCAACTGACAGATTAGACTTCACATAGGTTCTTGATCTCTGAACAATAAATATCAATTGTAAACTCAAACTCTAAACCTTAAATTCATTTAACTCATTTTTCAATATACGGAAAATATCCCAAAATTCTCTGTATTTTCTAGATATTCACTAGGATTAGTAAGGTATCATATATAACACCTTACTGTCAAATGTCATCACATGAATAATAATTATCTAGAAAAAAACTGTTGCAGAACACTGCAACTTATTTTAGTTGTCTTTAGTTAACTGTATAAAAAGCAAAAACTTATATTTGCAACTATTGAATATGTTGGATAATCCCTGTAAGAAGTTAGATATGATAGGTTAAATTGTGGGCAAGTTAGTTAAGTAGGTTAAATTGTCTAAATAAAGCATCTTGCCTATAAAAATCAAGAGGGAGGCAAGAGACAGATCATCTTGTCATTTGCAAGAGAATTAGGGCCTTTGGCTAGGGAGGTGCATCCCTATAATTCAGTAATAAATATACTGTCAAATAACATCCTGGCTTCTTTCTTCATTTCTTTCTTGCTGGCCTTCTTCAGTTTTCACATACTTAATTTCCTAGTTTCTCCTTAGGTTGGCATGAAACATTCTGCACTTTATTTTATAACCATTTATACGAAGTCATTCTATGTAGGATAGTAAAATGCTGAATAAAAAATATTTATTCTTACATAGCGTTTGCTAAGAAATTACATTACAACTTAGCAACGGTAGTTACTGGTTAGAACATAACTAATGTTTTAATTTAACAGTCATTTGCCTTGACTAAAGCCCAATTTCAGTAGCATACATTACCTGCTGGTTGGGGGATAATGCTAACATCTTCCATGATTCCCATAGTTAATACAGTTTCTACATCTCTCTTTCCCTCAAGCATGCTATAGACCTACAAATACAATTATGGATAATTCCAAAATCCTTCTCAGTAAGAATGTGAATTCAAGGAGGCATGTTCCCAAAAAGAGTAAAAGATATATCTGAAAGTTTCCCTTTGTTTGAACTATGAACAATACTAATGTCCAATTGCCATCAAACACACCAGAGAATGTTGACACCCAAATTTGATAAATTAATGTCACACTCAGCTTTCAAACTTACATAACGCAAATATTAAATCCTCTTGCTTTTAGCTTGATTCACAGTTTCATACAAAAATAAATTTATATTATTTCTCGATAGAACTTTCAACACTAACTAAAAACTATGAACCATCATCAGCAGGAGTGGCCAGTGCTACATAAAGGAATTACCTGTCCTTTCTTTGTAGTAATTTGCCTAAGTATTGTTTCGGGCTTAGTCTTCCCCACAGTAATCTCACCTCTACAGATAGAAATCATGTTGGTAAAAAAAATAAGCATAAAACATAACAGAAGATTGCAGGTATGTTTGTCTCTTCATGAGTACTTGTGTTTGTCAATCAAATTGAAAGAAGGTTCTTACGTCTTCCTGTCAAGAAACCGTATGGAAATATTATTGACCTCAGCCTCTGAAACTTGTAATCGAAGAATACCTCCAGAGAGAATCTCAACAGCAGAAACCTAAGGTAGTGATCAAGGCAAGGAAAAAAGAAAGAAGACAATTCCCATTGAAACACTGGTTAGAGAAAGGCAAGTGAAGTTGAATGGTAAAATATTGTGATAGTTACTGCAACATAGGCTACTAAAAACCTGAAACGTAGATCCAAATTTTGGACTCCCACCAAACACCAAGCAGGAGTAATAAATTATTAGATTACGAAGTTTGACCGAAGTTAAGGAGAACTTACCATGGCAAAAAGACCACGCTCCATGTACCAGTTATTAATGGAAGATATTGCTGCATCCAATCTTCTCAAATTAATAATCTTCCCTGCAATACACAACATGTTAATTTGAATACAATGAAGGTCAAACATGAGCAACAAGCAAACGAGATACAACTGCATTGATATGGAGGAAGAAGAAAAAGTTACCATATCCATCTCGCATTGAGTCCTCTAGAAATTTAGCCGGAAGAACATTAGCTCCTTCACATACCAATCCTTGGAATTCTTGATTTGGTTCTACCTTATGCCACAAGAAATCACCACTAGGATTACAGAACACAATACAGCAGACTTGAATAAGCAACACTAGAATGCAAAATTCAATTCCAAGAACATTAAGATCCTTATAAAAGGATGAACTCGATTCCAATGCCTAACGGCAATTGTTCAACAGAAGACAACATGCCTGAAATACTAATTAGATACCGTCACTCATACTAACATTGCATCACTCAGTATTGCAAACTTAAATAAGAAACACTAGTATGAACTTCTATTTGAATAACATTGTAAAATGACCAACTCGATTCCAATGCCTAACCGCCATTGTTCAACAAAGAGAACATGCCTGAAATACTAATCGTATACCATCGTGCATACTAAAATTAGCTTACTACTAACTTTATAGTACTCATTTTGCACTCTTAAACACACAACACTAGAATGGGCAATTCTATTCTATTCGAGACAAATTCCATTCCAACACCTAACCGCCATTGTACCACAGTAGAAAACGTTGCCTGGAAGGTGAAATACTAATTGGATACCATCATGCGTACTAACATCACAGCACTCAATAGTGCTGCAGACTTAAATACACAACAGTAGAATGCGAAATTCTATTCAAAATCATTATATAACGTGAACTCAATTCCAGTGCCTAATTGCCATTATTCAACAGAAGAGAACATAGAAGATACCTGAAATACTAATCGGATACCGTCTCGCGTATCAACCGCAACCGGCATGCACGACGAAAAATATCCACTGTTGATGATTCGATGCACATCCTCTTGTACCTCGCGCACTGTGAGAGCCGAGTTAGGTCGACAAGCCTTCAGAGCCTGCACCGCCTCCGCCTCAAGGTCCTTTCTCTCCATTTCCTCGCCGTCTTTGTTTCGAACCAGCACTTCGCTAATCAGCACTCTCTCCTCGTTCTGTCGAGCCTTCTGCTGCGCCTCCTCCGCCAGAGACAGCGACGCCAGACGCTGAATCGGACATGCTCTCTTCCTGTCGCCGGTCAAGGACAGCGCAACGGAGCAGAAGAGCGAAGATTTTTGGAGGACGGAGCGAGTCAGCTCAGTGGAGTGAGACGCGAACAAGTTAACGAGTTGCGCAATCGAGTTGGTAGCGTTGGCGATGTGAGAATGAGCGGTTCGCAGAGGACAGGTTGGGCGCTTGGAAGCATGAGGGATTTTGATCGAAGAGGAGACGACCCGGACGTCGTCGTGTCGAAGCATCGCGCACCGTGTCGTTGAATAGCTACAGTTTGAATCGGGAGTGAGTGAGTGTAGTGTAGTTCTTGGCTTGGCACAGACTCAAGCTTCCTCTAGCAGTCACAGCTGAACCTCCGAAGAGGAGAGAATCTTTCAGAACGCCGGCCTGTCTGGGTAATTAGATGGGCTGGGCTTTAACTTCTAACTGCGGTCCACATTAACCCTAACTTTTAATTCATTTTTATTAGCTGTTATTCAACTCTCTTTTACTAATATATATTATATTTCAAACCAATGCAGATTTTTCTAAATTAAACATTTTAATTTTAAGAATATATATGTATTTAAATAAGTTTTTATTTTTTAAATATTTAATAATATACCGAATATAATTTTATTAAAATTAAAGAAGATGAATATATATATATATATATATATATTTAAGTATATATTATTTTTTAAAAAATAAATTTATTTAAATATATTATGAATTTTTTATCTTTTCTTTAATACTAATAATAATGTAATAGCTATATATAAGTAGGATTAAAAATATATTTATTGAATATATATAATTCTTTAAACTTGTGTTATCACTCTTTTCACCGTAAATATTTTATTAAATACACTAAAATTTAGGTGTTTTATAATAAACTGTCTTTAATGTATTCTTTTAAATTGAAATTTATTTCAAATTTGCTAAAATTAATAGTATGGTTTTTATCACTCTATTAACTCAAAATACAAAAATAAATCTCCATAAGAGTATTGA
Source organism: Macrotyloma uniflorum (assembly GCA_016859785.1). Taxonomy (NCBI): domain Eukaryota; kingdom Viridiplantae; phylum Streptophyta; class Magnoliopsida; order Fabales; family Fabaceae; genus Macrotyloma; species Macrotyloma uniflorum. The sequence continues at coordinate 4,890,270 of BDMB01000007.1, read as the reverse complement.
ACCTGATTATATATATATATATATATATATATATATATATATATATCTTTATTTATTTATAATTGAATGGGTTCGTTTGAATTTTAAAATAATATAGGTTAGTTTGCTCACCCATAATGATTTATCTATAAATATGAGGTATTGCTCTTTGGATTTAGATTAAATGTATGTGAATAATTTTTAAGAAATTTGTTTTGAATAAGCTAAGATATTATTTAATAAGTTAACTATGGGTTTAACTATTTTCATTAATTGATAAGTATTATTAAGAATCCCATGAGTTAATCTAGTGATCAGATATTTTGCTTTTAGAAATAAAACAAAACATATACTATACTAAAATTTTCAAACTAATAAGTATGTTTGGTTAATAAAAATTATTATTTATATAAATTTTAAAATAACTATTATAAAAATACAAATACATTTATACTATACAATATTTTTGTCATTGTATGATAATATAAATTTTTATGTTATTTGTTAGTGTATTATTTATTTTAAACTTTTGAATAAGATAAAATAGTTATCTACTCTTTAAAAAATATTTATCTATTATTATAAATTACATAATCTGCTGGGTAAGAAAGAATTATCCCATCCTAATATTCAATTGTAGAGGTTTAAAGAGATAAAAGAAGCTATGAAGTTGGTTCCCCACTAACAAAACAAAAACAGGGGAAAGCTCCCTCTTTCTTGTCTTTTTCATTTGCCGCTGCTACTGTGTCACTGATCTTCGCTCACCAACAGGTAAGCCAAAACAAGATCTGTAATCAATCTCAGATGTTGTCATCAACTTTGGTTCTAATCCCAGTGAGTATCAGCGTATACTTTTATGTTGTGGCTTAGATTTGAACTCAAGGGTATCTGTTCTTATCACAACATATCAAGCTTGTCATGATTATTGCTAGTTAATGCGTTCGCTTATTGCCTATATGCAGATTCTGAGCTTTATTTTGTTTTTGAGATGTTGTGTGAGCAAAAGATTTGGCTTTCCAGTTTTGTGGTGGTGTTAGGCTTAGTCAACTGGTTGTAAATGAACACTGTTCTGTGCACGACCCAATTGAGATTTAAGTTTTCGTTCTAGTCTTTTTTGTGTCAGCATCTTTGAGAATTAGGATTTGTGTTTGTGTTCCAAGAATGAACAGTTCGGGTTTGGGTGGTGGTTTTTTGTCTGGTCCCAGTGGAGGGATTTTGGACTTGGAATCTCCACTTCATAGACACCAACAGACCCAATTAGGTCATTCATCAATACCTGGGCAACAGCACTTGAATATCATAAGTGGTCTTGAAAGTGATCACCCTATTGGCCTAATTGAAGTGAAAAATTTGAATGCGGCGTTGAATTTTGGTAAAGGAAAGGCAATTGCTCCTTCCAATAGTAATGAGTTGAGTGAGGATGATGAGCCTAGCTATGCAGAAGAAGGGAATTGTGAGAACCTGGATGGTGGGAAGAGCAAAAAGGGGTCTCCTTGGCAGCGAATGAAGTGGACAGATAATGTGGTTAGGCTTCTTATAACAGTGGTGAGTTGTGTGGGTGATGATGGCACTATTGGGGGCATGGATGGCCACAAAAGGAAATCTGGGGTTTTACAAAAGAAGGGCAAGTGGAAAACAGTCTCCAAGATAATGATAGGCAAGGGTTGCCATGTGTCGCCACAGCAGTGTGAGGACAAGTTCAATGACTTAAATAAGAGATACAAGAGGTTAAATGACATACTTGGAAGGGGAACTTGTTGTCAAGTGGTTGAGAATCCTGCGCTGATGGATTCAATGCCCAACCTGTCTGCTAAGATGAAGGATGACGTTAGGAAGATCCTGAGCTCAAAACACTTGTTTTATAAGGAGATGTGTGCCTATCATAATGGGCAAAGGATACCAAATTCTCATGAACTTGATTTACAGGGTTATTCTATGGAGCACGGGAGGGACTCTACAAGAGATAATAATGGATCTGAGGATGAAGATGAGGATAACAATGATAGTGAGGATGATGAAATTAATATTAATGCACACGAGGATGGAGGGAGGAGGCAGGAACTCCGTGATAGAAATATATTAAGTGAGGAGGATGGCCATTTTGGCCCACAAACTTCTCGGATGGACAAATTTGAGGTTGAAATGGCAAGAGTTTTTCAAGACCCTGCAAAGTCATTACGTGAACAAAGAGAGTGGATTAAAATCCAGATGTTGCAGCTTCAAGAGCAAAATATCAGCTATCAAGCCCAATCTCTTGAACTTGAGAAACAACGGCTTAAGTGGTTAAGATACTGCAGCAAGAAGGACAAGGAGCTGGAGAAGCTGAGATTGGAGAACAAAAGAATGAAATTAGAAAATGAGCGCAGGATCTTGAAACTGAAGCAGAAAGAGCTAGAGGCAGATTTCAGTACATCTGAGATGTCTTTAGACCCTGCCTCTCTAGGAATCAACCGGCCTCAGGGGAGGGAACATATCAACTTAGGCAGACAACAGTAGAGAGGTATAAAATTAAACCCTTTCATTTAAAATGTTTAAGAATTTGCTGTTACACTTATAGCGATATAAAGTGACCAGCACAGTAGGTTACTAGGTTGTAGACATAAAATTGCATTAACATAGTAAATGAATGATATATCATCAATTTGTTCAAGAGCTTCCAACCATGTTGTTGAGAAGAGAGTACACTTCACAAATATTTGTTTTTTTATAACTTTTGCAGTGCTGTGGCGTTAGCAACTGAGCTGAGATGCGTATTTGGAATATGAATGTTTTGCTCAACTAGTTACGTGCTTTACGTCATTGAATCACTATATATTGGCATGTGGGATTTTTCCAGTATGACAGGATAGAAGGATGTTGCTCCAAGGTTCTTAGCTCTTATTGTTCATCAGTTCATCATTGATGTGGCTTTAACTTCTTTTTTGTTAACTTAATTGTAACTGTTACATGTATCCACAAACCACATGCATATTTTTGGCTTTGCAGCTGTATATTATACACACAAAAAATAATGGTGCAAACTCGGAGGAAAAGGTTACAAGCATCCCTGGGAGTACGTCACCGACTTTGAATTTGTAACTTTTTTTGGTACAGACTTTGTTGTAACTTTGTTACGTTAAGTAGCTAAATGAAGTATGCTTGATTCATTTTTAGCTATGTATTTTCCAAAGCACCTTCGTGAAAGCCTTCAATTAGTCTTTGAATTTTTTTTTTTAATTGTCACCAACGCAGTATTGTCATTTGTTCCTCCCCTTATTAATATTTTATTGCCTGTTTCCTGTTTAGTATATAGGTTTCGCCCCGGTCAATAGGATGGCGTGTTTGGCTTTGATTACTTTAGAAGAAATAATGATTCTTTTAAATGGTTTCTTTGAAAAGATTTTAACCATACAAAATAATATGATAAGTGTAATGGGTGTTTGGTTTCACCTCCAACAACTTAGTACTTGCAATTAAATGGAACAAACAGAACCTATCAATTTATGCTTCTGCGTCACTAGTGGAAAGGACTCCATTTTAAATCCAAGGCAACGGAGATTCAAACATGCTAACATAGAGCACGTACTTTTCTTGTGTTTGAGACATTGAGTACATTTTTTTTCATGTTAAACCTTGATCACTTAAACGTAGAAATTTGCTACTTTTAGAGTATGTGAGTACGTTGCCTTATTAATATATATTTTAATGTCTAAAGCATTTATGTTAGTTTATGAATCTTGATCACCAAATCAGAACCAGTGGTTTATTTGACAGGCTTAGTCTAATTCTACATTCCTTTCTTTGTTAACTTATCATTTTCGATAATATCGGGGAATTTTAAGTGGAAATGTCAATATGGTTAAACAAACAGACTTCTAATTTATTGAAAGAAATGGTCCAACGTGAAAAGTCTTGTGCAAACAAGTCAACATCAGAAATTTTCATGAAACCTTCAGTTCCACTTTCCAAGAAGTCGAAGCTCAATTTGCAACAATAACTATTCCAATATAAAATTCAAAATCAACTTGTTGCGCCAAAACCGTAGGATTTGTGTATAGAGCTGTAAGTTTTGCAGATTCATACTAGGAGAAACAATATTTTTGACTTCTCTTCTTATCATAACGGTTCAAGTCTCCCTAAGTTCACGAGCCTCGAAGTTTTCATTCAAACGCTTCTTTCTTGACGTCTTCCTCTCATTCAAGAACTCAAGACCAACGATATAATTTCTCTGTCAGTGTTTGGTTTGATTTTATTTTTGTTTCTCCTTTTAACCTTGTTCGTGTTGATTTACAAGTTTGTTTCTGTGACTTTTTTTGTCCTTTTAATTCTTGGGTTACGGCTTAAGCTGGTTTGCTTATCTATTTAGATCCATTTATGTTTGTGTAAAACTCTCTGTTTACTTGATTCCATAGCTGATTGTTATATAGTTTTGTCTCGAATTGAAGTGTGTTTCTATCTGCATAAATTTCGACATATAAGTTTCATCAGGCTTGGAATGGATATGGGTGAATTTCTTAGAAAAAGTGATATGATTTAAAAGGGTTAATATAATTTTGATTTTTTTAATATTTTAAATTAAATAAACTTAACAGTTACCAATATATTGATTGAAAAAAAAGTAATAATTCATGAAAATTGATTATTAGGGAATATTAAAGAATACGTACTAAAATTTAATAGATATTGAAAATTATTAATTGAGAATTTAATGAAAATTATTATAATTATCTAGAAAATTTATTTATTTTGTAATACAGTATGTGTATTTTGAATGATTTTTATTTTTAGAGAATTATAAGGAATTCTGAATTATAAGAACTTACCTCATTAGGATAACATGTAGCATTTTCATCTTTTTGAACGTGACATCAATATTTTTCTTTAAATTGAATATGCAAAAGATCCTACTTTCATTTTTACATACCTCATTTCTAGATATTTCTAGACATAGTCCTATCTAAACTATATTATGTATTGGAAAGCCAGCATTGTGATCTTGGAAGTTATCTTTATTTTGGTCTGAGGCTTAGTCGGTTTAAGAAAAATTAAACTGGATTTTTATTTCAACGCTTTATGTTTTCATCTCGGGCTATTACACTTTTATCATTTTTATCTGCTTGAAACTTGAAAAGCATTTCACATGATGACGGTTTAAGATCCACACGTTTGTAAGTATGATTTTGGGACAAATCTTATTTCTGTTTAAGAGTAAACAACATATATGACATTTTTTGTCTCTCATATAGTGAGAAGGTTGTTTAACAATGTAAATATCTGACATAGCTCTGTCCCTCATATATATATAGATAGATAGTGAGAAGACTTTTGGTTTTGTTGAAATGTTGTTATAACAATTACAGACAATGTGATTTTCTATATACTATCATGTTATGTTTTATGAACTATGGCACAACTAGTGCATGGTTGGATTGATTAACACTAAATTTTAGTAGATAATAAAAAGAATACAATGCATTTTTTGCAAAAGCAAGAAAAACATGACTTTGAAGTAAAATGAAAAAAGATGTACACTAATTTACAGTATAAACATCTGTAATCAATATTACAAAAAGGATGGAACTCTTACTTTGTTCTTAGTTACTTCACACCTTCGTTTTCTTCCCCCAGAAATAAACAGAAGCTGTCAATTAGCAACTTCAAGTAATTTGGAATTCAGTGTTACTCTTGAACTCAAATAGCATAGTCTTGATTTCAGTTAAGTCCATAAATAGCTTAACATAATTTATTCTGTTGCAGTTTATAGTATTTGTAAGCACTCCACTCCTCAAAGCAATGATGATTGATAAACAACAGTACCCAACGATCGAACAAAAGTTTGCTGGCCAGCTTCACATGAGATCCAACTCCAACCTTTCCCCACATGTTGGAACTTGTTACGGCGGTTTGAAAAGGCTAGCTCTGTTTCAGCAACGATTCTCACTAGAAAATGATCCAAATACAGGGTTGCAGTTCCCTGTCATGCCTGCTAGCAAAGCCACAAACTACATGCATTCTGTAGGTTCACCAGTGTTCGTCCCATCGCCTTCGGAGAAAAACTTGGGAAGCTTTGCCACTGATTTTCTCATGGGTGGAGTTTCTGCGGCAGTGTCCAAGAGTGCAGCTGCTCCTATTGAGCGTGTAAAGCTTCTCATTCAAAATCAAGATGAGATGATCAAGGCAGGCAGGCTCTCTGAACCCTACAAGGGCATTGGAGATTGCTTCGGCAGAACAATCAAAGACGAGGGGTTTGTTTCATTGTGGAGAGGGAACACTGCCAACGTTATCCGTTACTTCCCAACACAGGTATAACTGGCATTCCCACGTCAAATTATTGCATGGTTGAGGTCTACTATGTGTTCATGGACTAGGTCGATTATTATATGTGACACATACTTGAGTTTTAATATCACAAGAGAGATGGACATGAACCATTAACATCTCTTTCTCGTAAATTAAAAACAAAAAAAATTGATTGCATGTTGGGTGAAGATTGAGTCAGATCATGAACAGGTGGTTTCAACGCATGCAATGATTTCTCCTATCGTTCTTGTATTTGAACTTTGCATTCTGAAGACATGTCTATGGTTCCAATCAATCTGCATGTAACATTAAGTCAAAGTTCAACTCAAAACTGCTACTGGTTTATGGGCCTTTCTTATATTTATATAGTTACATTTGATTCATCTTTTCTATTTTTATCTAAATGATAAAATTCACCTTAAACTCTAACAAAGTTAATTATATATCACTTATAGATTATCTTCAATTATGGTGATCTAAGATCATACAATAATTTCTCCTTCATTAATATATTTTATTTTATCTTGACATGGTTTCTAGCCAATCTCTTCGGACATTAAGTAAATTTTTTCATTTAGAGTAATAACTAATAAAACTCGATTATGTATCATGTAAAACTTAGCTTGAACTATGGTGATCTAAGACCATACAATGATTTATCGTCCACTAATCATTAAGCTTGTGACTACTGTCTAATGCTTTTATAGGCCCTGAATTTTGCATTTAAAGACTATTTTAAGAAGCTGTTTAGCTTCAAGAAAGACAGAGATGGATACTGGAAATGGTTTGCAGGGAACGTAGCATCTGGTGCTGCAGCAGGAGCTTCATCTTCGGTGTTTGTATATTCATTGGATTACGCTCGAACCCGTCTTGCTAATGATGCCAAGGCTGGAAAGAAGGGTGGAGAGAGGCAGTTCAATGGTTTGATCGATGTCTACAGGAAGACTCTTCAATCGGACGGTGTTGCTGGCCTTTACCGTGGCTTCAACGTTTCTTGGGTGGGAATCGCTGTCTACCGTGGCTTGTACTTTGGCGTGTATGATTCTCTGAAACCAGTGCTTTTGGTGGGAACTTTGCAGGTGAGGCATTACAAGTTTTATGTTCCCCTTTTTTCTCACCTTGGTTAGCTTGTTCCATATTCTTATCTCGTTTGTTTTACTAAATTTTCAGGATAGTTTTTTGGCTAGCTTTGCTTTGGGGTGGGTCGTTACTACTGCTGCAAGCATTGCCTCGTACCCCTTCGATACCGTTCGCAGAAGAATGATGATGACATCGGGTGAAGCTGTCAAGTACAAAAGCTCTTTGGATGCATTCTCGCAAATTGTGAAAAATGAAGGTTCAAAATCTCTCTTCAAGGGTGCAGGCGCAAACATCCTTCGTGCTGTTGCGGGTGCTGGTGTGCTTGCTGGTTATGACAAACTTCAGTTACTTGTTCTCGGAAAGAAGTATGGTTCTGGTGGTGCTTAATTATGAGAAGTGCTGTATAGTAAGAATTTGTGTGGTAAGGAAACTGCATTTTAAGTCAACTTTTTATTTATTTATATGTAAGTTTATTTATATGTATTTTTCAATTCAATATTTCTCCAATAATTATTAATTAAATAAATGAATTCGTCATGCATTTGTGTAAAACAATTCAATATCTTTATGATACAAAATCTGTATTCAATGTCTGTGAAAGTTCTTTTGTTAAATGTTTTTTCTGTATCCCATGAATAAATTTTGGTTGCCATGCTTAACTAAGAAAAAATTACTTCACAAAATTCGTTAAGTGGTTCTGTCAAGTAATACCCACTAATTTGTGGTATTAGAATAATATATTTAGATATCTTGAAACAAAATATTATTGACTTTAACTTGATAATAAATAATTCCTTGAAACTTTGATTGATCAATTTTAATAGGTTTCTTTTTTTCTCAGTTACATTCCTTTTGTATGCAAGATTCAAATCCAACACTTAAATCCAGTACCATTCAGATGAATGACTTATTGGTTTGTATTATATAATAGATAACAAGCAGCGAATCTTTTGAATTTAGTTTATAATCAGTTGGCGAATGTCTCGTGGCTATTCTTTATTTCTTCATCTTCAGGCTTTACCAGTGAGGACAAAAGGACTGTACTGTGATTGGAATAATCGTAGATAAATTATACTTTTTGTGTTTCGCTTCACTTCCACGCCAGGATTTTGCTTATCCTCATCAGTTTAGATAATTTTCTTGCATGCCTCAAGCATTATCTTTTCCATGTGTTCCTCTTGTGTGTGTGGATAGTTTGTTATCCGAAGAACAATAAAAAGAAAAGTAAACTAGAGAAAGATGAACTTGCATTCTTATTCTACTTTTTGATAAAACTATTGCATTTATATTGTATATGTCTTAAGAAAACATATATTTATAAATTATATTTCGAATGCTAAATAATATGGAAGTTTGAAGTTTACAGGAAATAAAGTAAAAGGGTTTCCTTCGTAGCTTCATTCCAAGTTGATTGGATCAGTTTTGTTTTGGTGACCACTCTTTAACAAAATCTATCATTAATTATTTCAGAGCACTCAGTTTCTAAACACGGGCCAACCTCCATAATGAAAATTAATTCAATATTTTTTTTATGATTTGATGGAATCATTAGATTTTTCTTATTAATATGAGCCTTAGGATAATAATATAGTTTTTCCTAATCAGTAGTCACCTTAATTATAGAATCATTTCCTTTTTTTACTAAAGCTTCTACATATGAATATTTTTCTACTCATGCCATGAGTTTTTCTAGTTTAGCGGATCAAAGATTAATTTTCTTCGTGATTCTTATAAGTTTTTTATACGAATATTCTTCACAATGCATAAGTTTAAAGTGTTTAATGCGAAAATCAATCATTTTAGAGAATCAATTATATTGTAAATAAATAAATATAATAGGTAAACAAATACATAAAATTGATTAAAAAGAAAAAGAAAATAAAAAACTGAAACGGTTGGAGAAGAGGTGCGATGCAGGTGATCATGATCAATCTAACGGAGTTGGCGTGTTCCTTCAAGAAGTGCGTAAAGGTCGAGAAAGCAGAGTGAAGAGAGGCAGTTACAAAGCCATTCATTCGTTCGTTCGTTCATTCATTGTCGTTCGGCACTAAAAGCGATCAAGGTCAGTTTCTTCATATTCCTTCCATTGAATTCACTTTCTTCATCTTATATTCATGCATTCATTGCTTAGCTTTACTCTTCACCGATCACGATTTCTCTTGTCATGCTTCTAGAATCAACGCAACTGCGAGGCTTATGTTGTAATTCTCTGCTTCTGTCCAACAAACCAGGTACTCGTCGTTGTATTTTTCGTTTCTTCGCCAGAGATCGAAGATTTCACTTTTCGTCTTACGCGATCTTATTCTTCGCTGCATAACTAACTGCCTATAGAATATTTCAGCTCTGTTTCCTTTTCCACTTCATTAGTGCGCTTTCAAGTTCACGATGAAAATGCTTCATGCAACTTTATCCTCCTTTTTAGAATGTCACGAATACAGAAAATATTCAACTGGTTTATATACCAATAATGTCGTCTGTAACCAGTGATTATTTTATATATAGTGCATATCTGTTAGAATTTTAATTTTGTTCAATAATGAAGAAATTAAAATTGTTATTGCATCTTAATTGTTTCGTTATTTTCGTGATCAATAACCATATGAGTAGTGATTTACTTATCATTGACGTTCTTAGTTATTGTAATTAGGACAATAACAATTTGGGCTTTCCTAACTACAGTATCTCGAGAAACCTAATCATTTCTTTAACTCAAAATTCAGATTAACGTTTAGAGTAGCTGAGTGATCTGGTGTTAATTGCTTTTTTTTTTTTATGAAGAACATGCGTAATTGAATATGTGGATTCACTCTGCAGATTACACGTCTGTGAATTCAATCTGCAGATTACTTGTCTGTGAATTCACTCTGCAAATTCACTATTTTCTTTGAATTCACACTACAGATTACTTGTCTGGCAAATAGAATTCAACATGAGTTGGAATCCACACATCCGGTACAATAACATCAGCTATCCCTACCGTACGGCAGGGAGCTTTATTGAACATGTTGAAGGTCTAACATACGAACATGTTAACTTCATTTTTTCTGGTGATTCACATGCTCAGGTACCTACAGAGATATTATCTAGATTATGTTTGGATATTGATAGATATTTTGCACCCCTTTTATTGTTTTCTCTATGTTGATCTGTTGGGATGACCTAACTTAGTTTGATACAGTGTAGAACTTTTCATATGAAATTATCAAATATAGAATAAATTTCTTATAAAGAGTTATATGCAATATTTTTAGTTTTCTTTTCCTATGAATGGGACTCTACTTGAAAGTTGCAAGTAAAAAAGTTTCCATATATATACAGGAAAGTTCATACCATTCAAGTTCAACTACAAACTTTTACAAATCTGGGCTATCTGTACCAGGGAGTACCTCATACTATCACGATAGCAATGGTTATGAGGTGAATTATCATGAACAATTGATGAATGAGTTTAAAAGGCACTCGGAAAGCTCTGCAACAATCAATGAACAGATGGCAACAGTATGTGTAGAAAGGGAAGAAGAAAGAAACAACGCCACGCTAGACAGTTCTATTGAGTGTATGTTATTGAGTTTCGTCAAAGGATAATTTTCCTCAAATATATCATCCACCCTAACCCCCTTCTGCAGATCTGTAATTCGGTACCCATGTATAAAATGTATGCTCAAAATTTAAACAAATCCATCTCTTTTCTTTCAGGTCCACGAAGGCATCATAATGGTTCCAATGATTATGAGGTATTTTTATTAAATTTCTGATGCATTAAATATTTAAATAACTAAATGGAAAATCTTTCAACGTTGAAGAAGTTGTATCTATGCCTATAGCACAATCATCAATTAATTAGGATGAGCTAAGCCATTTTTTTTGTAAAACTTTTCAGGTCATTTGGGAAGACAATATTGATCCTGACAACATGACCTATGAGGTTGGACTGAAAGTATTAGCCTTCCTTTTGTAGCCCACATATATTTCTCCCTTAAAGTATAACTATCTTATGTTTGATTTCTTGAAAGTATACAGCCAATATTCTAGATGTATATAATGGTGAGTGTTACGATTGGTTGTCTTCTGCTTTGCTCCTGCACAAGCCTTCCTCCTTCCCTTCTCCCTGCATAATGCATTATGTTATATCCACTACTATTTCGTCAATTCTTAAAACAAAAGTTAAATGTTAAAAACTTGTATAATGGTAGTTATAATCCAAAACCTTGTTTATTTTTTATTATATTTGAACAATTGCTTAGATTAGTTGCAGAGGAGGCAGTTGTGGGATTTATTTAGCAATTAGGACCTCTTGTCACTCCATACAAGAAAGGAAGCCACTGCAAAACCTCTATACCATCTAACAAATTATTTTGTTTAAACAAGCAAGGAAGTTATTAAGGGTTCAAAACAATTGGATGGGCGTGTGAGACAGTTGTCAGGAAAAATGGCTTCATGCCTTTGTCCATTGTTATTCATACAAGTTACCATTGTAACAGACAACTATAGGGCCAGCCGTCCAAGTTAAATTATCACGGTTTACTGGTTGATGGTATGCGATTCGTTCAGATAATTCACGAGCACTTGGCCATAAAAGTCTTCAAATTCCTTTCTGTCCTCCTTCGTTATAGTAAAATAATTTTTCTTAATAATATCCTTTTCATGTTAGTTATTGCAGAAATGGTTGGATAGTGTTTTTTTTTTTCTATTCTCTCTGAATCCCCTGCTACTTGCTAATAATGTGCCACCTGGTGGAAAAAGTCTTGGTGGTTGTTATCAATGAAGCGATCTCAATTCCTTGTTATGTGAACATCTCGATGAATAACAATAGATAAAAGTACGAATTGTAGACTTCTTTAACTTAGTTTTATTCTTTTACCTTTTCCTCACATTGATACCATTTATTCATCGTAGGAACTACTTGAATTAGGTGAGGCGGTTGGAATTCAGAGTCGGGGTCTCTCACAAGAACAAATCTCATCGATTCCAGTATCAAAGTACAAGTGTGGCTGCTTCTTCTTCTTCAGGAAGAAGTCTCGGGACGAGAGGTAATATTTCCGTTTCTAGACTTTGTTTTAGTCTTCTGAATAAGAAATTGCTTTATATAAGTTTTTCTCTTGGGTAAATTTTAATCAGAATTATATGCCTTCTTGGCTCTGCTGAACTACGTTGTCTAGCCTGGTTGGAATGTGGTTAAGAGTTATCGGGTGCAGTATCAGTCAAATAAGTTATAAATAGATAGATCAGTGATGGATTTATTACATGGTCCAAGACTATCCACTAGTGGTGAGGCTTGCCCTAATTGGAACCACATGTGCATGTGGAGATTCTAGAAAAATCTACAAATATTTTGGTGTATAGTGCCCATTGCATGCTTGAATTGCAATTGTTTTCTTAGCAGAAGAGCAATTATTTGGATATTGACTCCTTCTTAATGTGCTATTCTGATTCATTTTCCTGTTTAGATGCGTGATTTGTCAGATGGAATATAGAAGAGGGGACAAGACGATGACTCTACCTTGCAAACATGTCTATCATGCTAGCTGTGGGAGCAAATGGCTTAGCATAAATAAGGCAAGTTGTTTAGGAATGAGATCCTCCGAGTGCGTAATACACTCTGAACTTCAAAATCTATCAAAGCATTAATAAAATAAAGAATACAAACATTGAAAAAATTTATAAATACAAGAATTTTAATGAGAAATCATGAGTATATGAGAACTAATTTAATTTTCTCACAAGCAATTATGACTGCCTAAATTTGTTTGTGAAATGCATAGGTTTGAGGATTCAAATCAGTTAGTTGATGCCTATTAATTTAATACTGAATCCGTTAAATACTTGCACTGCTCAATTTGGCATCTGTTGAAATACACCTCTTATTTTTCTGTTTTGTTTTCTTCAGGCTTGTCCTATGTGTTACAGGGACGTCATCATGGACGTGTCAAAACACAAATAATCACCTTCACCTACCTTCATATGATTCGGTTTTTCCTTATCCTAGATATCTCTTATAATTCATTTCGTTTCAGTTTTGGTTTTGAAGAAGAAATGGAAGCCTCGGCGAGGTTCAAAACATATAACTGTTTTATTGCAAAGGCTGGATTATGTGCTCTAATTTTACCAATTTAGCATTATTATTATTTTTATTTTAACGTGAATTAATTTCACTTGCTGTGCTGTGAGTTGAGAAACCTAAAATAGTAAGGATATAATATAATAGTATATATGTGCATTGGAAAATTAGAATCAACCAGATTATCTAGTCATCTGTAGATAGTTTTTATATCATATTATGAAAAATATACTACAGTCCATAATCTAGAGAAAAAATATTTAATATATTTGTATTTTTATATAATTTTTTTAAATTTTAAAACCATATGAATTATTCCATTTTTCTAAGAAATTTTTATGTTTTTTAAAGTTAAAAAAATACTAAAAACAAATGTTTTTGAAATTTAAGGACCAAATTCAAAAGAAAAATACAGAAACTTTGATTAAGTTATAATATATATTTTTTTATTAATTGGAAATAAACAAAACAAAGAAAACCACACTTAACAAGACTATCATTGAGAAGGATTGTATGTTGAGTGCATAGAGAACTAATAATATATTTAAAATCTAAACATTTTTTAATGTTTATATGCACTTATGATATATGTTTTTATTTTACAAATAAAATAAGAAAATGACTAATTTCTATATTACTTAGTACAACTGAAAAGAGAAAGAAAATGAAAGGAAAGAAAAAAAATTAAATTTTCTCTGTACTGATTATTTAAATGAAAAGACAAGAATACCACAGTATAACGAAAATAAATTAAGTACTTACATTTTTTTTTCCTGATAAAAAAAGGTTGGAAGAGAAAGACAATTTAAACTTAAATTTGTTGGCATTGCGATCTTTTTTTCTCATCTTTTCTTCACATTTGAAAAAAAAAACTCCACAATTATTTATTGCATGTTTTGGTTGAAAATGTATTTTGCATATTTAACTAAAAATTAAAGTTATAGTTTTCAAATTTTGAACTAAATTGACGTGATAATTTATTTATTTTTTTATGATATTTCAAACACATACTTGTAACATGGTACTCATTTTACAAAGGTATATATTTATACTTTTCATTTAATTTAACATTATGCAAATCTAAATATATAGAAATTCAGAAAAAAATAAAATAAAATCTAAAAATATGTATTATCCCTTTCCCTGCTTTCTACATTGATCCAAATTAAGGTGATTCCGGTTGATGCCTTCATCTTGCCTCTCTCTTCAAATTTGTTCTCATCTGTTTTCTTCTCCTTTTTCACTTTAATCAAACATTGTTAACATAAACTGGTATATTCAAACTTTTACACAACAAAAACTAGTTCTGGTGATTTAAAAAATAAAAAGTTGTGATACCTAGTTTCATTAAAAAAATAATAAAAAAAGGTCAATTCAAATAACTTTTCCCGATTTTTTGTGCTCTCTCTTTTAGAGGCCAAAGGCCGACATTATATTAAACCTGCCAAATGCTTTTTTGCATCCCTTCTTTATTTAAATAAAATAATAAAATAAAAGTATTAATAAAATAAAAGAATGATGCAATTTTAAATAATTATATTTATTAAAATAAAAAATTTAATTATACTTTCTTAATTTTTATATTAAATATGGGTTAGGAATTAATTCAAAGTAGAGTGAATTAAATATAAACATATTCACGGTATCCACTCCTTTATTTGTTTTTTCACTAGAAATTGGAAAAACACAATTTAGTATATGAATTTCGCATGTCTCGTATAAAAGTTGGATCAATCTTCAGACAATTTTTTTCTACTAATTTCTATATACTCTTATTGTAAAACAAAATACACTTTCAATAAATAAATTAAAAACCATCCATATAACATTTTCAGTAGTTATAAAATTCAACAACTAATCGTGAACAGCCAATAATTTGATGAAATCATAAAATTTCGTTATATTATCAACAAAATATAAAGTACATACTACAATTTTTATTACAAAAATGAAAATAAGTTTAAACTCTTGTTACTAAATTAACTATAAATTTAAGAATTTACTTTCTATTTTTTTTATAATGTATTTTTCTATCCTTTGAATTTCTTTTTATCCTTCTTTTATACATGTATTGAATAGGAATTCAATATATAGCTACAATATCTATTTATTACTGTGATATGGAGTAAATTCTTAATAAATGTGTTTTTCTGTAAAAGGAATTAAAGTAAACGTGTTTAACTTAATAAATTAAAATCATTTGAGAATAACAGCTCTAAAATTGTGGCAATGTCCAATAGTGGATGCGGCTTTGATAAAATCATTACATCAATTTTATTGCCTTTTTTTTTTTCTTTTTTTTTTAGTGACTTTGACTTTTTTGTCTGATAGAATCGATCTTCTATCAATTTATTTGAGAAACGTGGTTCCGAGATACATAAAAGAACAATATTTTTATGCATCCAACTTGCATAATTATAAGAGGTAATATCTTATTATTTGTTATATTTTAAGTAAAATTTTAGTTTCTCTAAAAGAAAGAAGTAAATTCATAGTTTTGTTTTGGCTAAATGATAATTTCCGTATTTGAAAGTGTATTTTTTTTCAATTTAGTCATTCAATATTAATAAATAAATAAGTAAACAATTTCTAAAAGTAATTTCCATTTTTCTATATTCATCATTCATTTCAAATCATTAAATAAAATAATTTCTAAGAAATTTTTTTATCTTTTATATTTATCACTCATCTCAAATAATTCCTATATAATATTATTAAAATATAATTTAATATTTATACATATATTATCAAATTATATTTTAATGATAATATACATCATCTATTTTTTTATATTATAACATGCAAAAGGTACCTACAATTAAAGATAAAAATGAGAAATAAAAATGAAATAAATTTTATTTAAATTCTAAAACTAAATTAAAACAATCATATTGGTCATTCTACCTTTTATTTTTATAACTAATAATCCGATGTTCGATCTTTCTGTTAAATTTTGTTGTGCATTTAGACAAACTTTTGATTTTTATAAAAGAATATTAATAACGCTTCAAGTATTATACTTTCTTTTTTTATTCTTATTTGTACTAACTAATGCTATCAATTTTTCCTATATAAAAAATAATTACTACATTACAAATACCATAATATAATAAATATTTTTTATGAAAATAGTTAATTTCTAATTACTTAAATCTCTTTTATGAGTAAAAGTTAATAAAATCAATTTATATTATACATAAAAGACCAAATGATATATTCTTTAATTTTACATCATCATTCTATTACTAATACTTCATATCACCAATATTTATTCACTTTTAAAATACAAAAATTTAATATTTCGAATTATTATTTTTTACTGATCTTTTTATGATTCAAACCCTTATTTTAATATGTTTATTTTAAGTCTTTTGAATTAAATAAAAGATGACCAACTAACATGACATGTGGTATGATTGAAGGAGAATCATCCTCCTTAAATGTGTACCTGGACAAAGATTGGATCCTCATCTCCCTATGAACACAAAAACATATATTAAAATAATTCAACTTCTAAAACACTAATCAAATTTTTTTATTAAAGGATATCTCAAATTTGAAATAAAAAAGAAGCAAGAAACAACATTTACTAAATTTAAAATAAAAGAATACACTATGTTAATGTATGGAATTAAGAACATTGATCAATTTAATTACATTAACATCTGCATTTTCAATTCCTGAAATTAAGAAAATGAAAATTAATATAACTAATATTTGTAAATTTAGGAATTAATTTACCAATCTTTGTAATTTCCAAATAAAGTATATCCAACATATTGAATAGGAGAAAATACAAAAATTGATAGAAAGTTGCTAAAGGCCCATTGAATGCATATTGTTAGATATGTGTAAATATAATAAAATATATTTACATATATCTAACACATATATATACATCTAGTGTAACATTAACATTTAGATTAAAATTGATTTTAAAAAATTAATCTTAACTATTCATATAAAATTGAATAGCCGAAATGATTTCTTCTCCCAAAAAAGCTAAAACGTTTGTAAACTCCATATAATATAATATTAAAAACTATATATATAAATTAAATCTCACCTGTTTGTTTTCCATGAAGGATCAAGTATAACTATGAATTGAAAAATAAAATAAAATAATAATCTTACCCCTTTATCTAAAATGAAATGGTTAAAATTGCTTCTTACTGTATCAGATAATTACTTTTATCAAATAAAATATTATCTATTTTCATGAAATTTAAAGACAGAAAAATTATGTTTCAGGAGAACCTGTAGAGAGGGACGATTATTGAGGCTTCCCACGAAATTCTGAATAGTATTTCCTTCTACACAGCTGGCCACAACAACCCGTTGACACTGCCAACCTCAATCAATTATTTTCGAACCAGGTTTGATAACTCACCATGCAATGCAATATGATGAACTTCTCATTTAGTCAATAAAAAATTAGAACTTACCTGTACCAATACTATGTCAAAGCAATACACGTTCAATACAATGTCTGTGTATAATAATAGTTTGATAAAGGAATTGAAAATATAAATACTATACTAAATGGCCATGTATATGTATATCCTGATGAGATGAGTAATATTATAATGAAGTGAATTAAAACTTTATAAATTGATAAATTGATGAAGAATGTAGACACAAATAGTTAATTTTGACATGCACGTTAATAAATCTAATAGTATTCCCTGTATCAGCAAAGTGGAGCAGATTGAGTTTATCTCTGCAATTAAATGACTATCCAAATGCAGCAAAAAAGTCATCTTATATATAGAATACATGCCTCTGAAGTCTTGAAGTCTAAACACGATGATGGAAGAGTAAAAACAGTAGCAGCCTTCTCTGATATGTCTTAAACAATACATATAACAAAGAATAATGCACTCACTCACTATGTAAAATGGGTCCTATCTGAAGAGTTCGCACTATATTAGTAATGTAATAGAAAAGTACAATGGGATGGGAAAACAACTAAAAATGCAGATAAGAGCACGGACGTTCAATCTTAGTTACCGAGGTATGGGAATTGGGAAGGGTTAGAAGTTAGATGCTCAATGTTAACGTGGAAAAACAAACATTAGTCAAGTAACAACAATATTACATCAACAGTTGAACTCCTGAAAACCTAGTAACATGGGGTAACTGATCAAAGGCTCACAAGACCAAACTCTGTACAGATGAGGAAAACTTTAAAATGGTCTACAGTAATTATAACAAGACAATGGGGATAACTTTAAATATAGTGACTCGAGAATGTAAGTTTTCCTACTGATAGGGATGTCTGGTAGGTTTTTGTTTTCACCGACACCTTGACATTTGACTTCAATATGATGTTTGGTACTTCTGACATGCTCGAATATAATCACAGGTTCTCTAAAGTTTAATGGAAATAATGATAGGTGGCTGCTTTAACGCGCATTTTCAAAATTTGATCCAATTTAACTAGTACTTACGTCCAACCATGTCATTGCCAACCTTCTTCCTTGACTTTGTTGCCAATCCATATCGTAAGAAATATGAATTCACATAATGGAGGACCGCAACTTCTTCAACTTGAAATAATGCTTTGAATAAAAGGGTAATGTCAAGCATGTATATTTAAATCGTTAAACCAGACTGTCGATGCATTTAACAAATAAATAGTATCAACCATAACTGAAGGCTAACACTATATAAAGGGTTGCGATGCATACTTTGCAATGCAAGCATAGAGCATAGGTCATCTAAACAACGACTGCTACTGCACACTGACAGAAGATGGGAACTTCAGCAGGGCCGAGGCAGTGGCCTCGACTCATCTATGGCTTGGCATTTTGCCTAATTGCTATCAGTGTCGCTGGTGATGATCATAAACCCTACTATGCATCCGAGCCAACCTATTATTCTCCACCACAGCATGCAAAACACCCACCCCACCATCATCATAAATCACCTCCACATGAATACAAATCTCCATCTCCACCTTATGTCTACAAGTCACCACCACCTCCCTCTCCTTCACCACCACCTCCATATATCTACAAGTCTCCTCCACCACCATCCCCATCACCACCCCCACCATATGTTTATAAATCTCCTCCACCTCCATCTCCTTCACCACCCCCTCCATATGTCTATAAATCCCCTCCTCCACCATCTCCATCACCACCCCCTCCTTATGTCTACAAGTATCCACCCCCTCCATCCCCCTCACCTCCTCCACCATATGTGTACAAGTCTCCTCCCCCACCCTCTCCATCACCTCCCCCTCCTTATGTGTACAAGTCTCCACCACCTCCATCCCCCTCACCTCCTCCACCATATGTCTACAAATCTCCCCCTCCACCATCTCCATCACCTCCCCCTCCTTATGTCTACAAGTCTCCTCCACCTCCATCTCCTTCACCTCCTCCATACGTCTACAAATCTCCCCCACCACCATCCCCATCACCTCCCCCTCCTTATGTCTACAAGTCTCCACCCCCTCCATCCCCCTCACCTCCTCCACCATATGTCCATAAGTCTCCACCATATGTGTACAAGTCTCCTCCTCCACCAACTCCATCACCTCCTCCACCATATGTGTATAAGTCTCCACCTCCTCCATCTCCATCACCTCCCCCTCCTTATGTATACAAGTCTCCACCACCTCCATCCCCCTCACCTCCCCCACCATATGTCCATAAGTCTCCACCATATGTATACAAGTCCCCTCCTCCACCATCCCCATCACCTCCGCCTCCTTATGTCTACAAGTCTCCACCACCTCCATCCCCCTCGCCTCCTCCACCATATGTGTACAAGTCTCCTCCTCCACCATCTCCATCACCTCCTCCACCATACGTTTACAAGTCTCCTCCTGCACCAACCCCATCACCTCCTCCACCATATGTGTACAAGTCTCCACCTCCACCATCTCCATCACCTCCCCCTCCTTATGTATACAAGTCTCCACCACCTCCATCCCCCTCACCTCCCCCGCCGTATGTCCATAAATCTCCACCATATGTGTACAAGTCCCCTCCTCCACCATCCCCATCACCTCCTCCTCCTTATGTCTACAAGTCTCCACCACCTCCATCCCCCTCGCCTCCTCCACCATATGTGTACAAGTCTCCTCCTCCACCCTCTCCATCACCTCCTCCACCATATTTGTACAAGTCCCCTCCTCCACCATCTCCATCACCTCCCCCTCCTTATGTCTACAAGTCCCCACCACCACCATCCCCATCACCACCCCCTCCATATATATATAAATCACCTCCCCCACCATCTCATTCACCACCTCCTCCGTATGTTTACAAGTCTCCACCACCACCATCCCCATCACCACCACCTCCTTATGTCTATAAATCCCCACCTCCTCCATCCCCTTCACCTCCACCACCATATATCTACAAGTCACCACCACCTCCATCCTATTCGCCTCCTCCACCATATGTCCACAAGTCCCCATATATCTACAAATCTCCTCCCCCTCCATCTCCTTCACCTCCTCCTCCATACGTGTACAAGTCTCCACCTGCACCTCCTCACTATGTCCACAAGTATCCGCCACATCACCTTCCCTACCTCTATAACTCCCCACCGCCTCCTGCAACAGTCTATTAAGCTAACTAAACCAAGTTATATTGTTTCAATAAATTTATGCAACACATTATTGCGGTTACTATTAAGGCTTTGTCAATAATGCAGGGTCTACATACACAGAAGAGTCTTGTTACGAATGTAGCCCTGTTGTGTCATCTATCAGTGTCAATTCAAAAGTATTTTTTATTTTAAATTTTATCATATAATATTATATACATTCCTTGTTATTAAGTTTCCATTTTGGCATTTCCTTGTTTCTATGATATGATCTTAAGGTAGTACGTGCCCTGCTCCTTCGATATAACGACTTTATTTGATATCATAAAATGAACCTCGTACCAATCTCTTGTCGTAACATTAGTTGTTTGTCTCTCAATTTACACGTGGTATATTTGAGAATGACTGGCTCTTTGAAAGAGAATATAATAATAATAATAATAAAAGAAAAAGACAAGTTGTCTCCCTCTGACTTCCATGTTTGTTTAAATAATGCACCGGTGAAACTCATGAAGAGACATTGGGGCAAATTGAGTACAGGGTTTTCGAAATGTCTCTTTCGCAGCATTTTGGAAGCATTAATTAATTAGTCAGAAGAATCAACATAATGAACACCTACACAAAAGTTTGACTACTCTGGAATTCGTCCACCGAAATTCCTTATCATGTTTGAGTTCGACATGGGCTAAAGTTTGAATAGATGAACCATGCCAAAATGGAAACTCACTAAGCAACCTCAAATAGAAATATACCCTCGGGGACCTCTAATCTAATGCAACCTACACTCTATTTGGAAAGGGAGAAAATGAAGGGTGGATATTTGGAATATAATTAAAACCCTAATCAATTAAATTGAGCAATTAATTAATTACTATGGAGCATGATAGATAGTTAAACATCGTAATTGTAGAATAGGCACGGGGGAATTAGAACCTTACAATGTTTGAGGATCCATCAAGTTTAGTAGCTGAGGCTTTGGGGTGACACTCAGGGAGAGAAGTGGCCCTTCAATTCTTCGAACATATGTTGGTGCAATGCAACGCAACATAAATTATATCATATGTATATCTTAAAGTGAAGGGATACAGAGATAATGAATGGAAAGTGTGCAGAGAGAATAGGGAACACTGTCATTTTTATCTGTGATTGTTTACAATTTGACTCGTTTGGCGGGAGCACCCAATTAATTTGTTGTCCAAAAGAATCCCTAGCCTTCTTCATCAAGGATCAAGTAAAAAATTACATTTATCTCTTGATTAATAAAAGGTTTATTTATTTGGTGAATTTTCAAAATTAACTCATTGTTACCATTTCTGTCTAATTGATCATAACAATCGTAGTAATCACAAAGTTTAAAGTATGTGGTGGGACCATATGTTTTCCAAATCCTGTTTTAGGTGTTTCCTTCTTTTCCAAGTGACATCAAATTACTAATGTTTTTTTGTTACCAAATACCCGTGTCTCTTATATTTCGTTGATAGTAGTTTTTTTAGGGTACGATGTGGTGTGAACATCTCTCAGACAAAAAGTTAAACCAAAATACTTACTGCATTATTTTCTTTAAATATACAATTAATACATGATTATTAATATTAAAATTATTGTTAACAACTCCAATATATGTTTTTTCATGGTCGATTATAGTTATAATTGGTTTATTAAAATGCCCAAAGCATGTAACCTTACAAAAATTTAAGGATAACTTTTCTTACACAATTTTCAGAATAACTTAAAAAGTAATCCATGTTTAATCTTCTTTAAATTTTAGCTTTTTCAACAAGTTATTATTTGATTTTATGATAATTATGAAAATAATTGTATTTTTCAGCCTTAGACTAAGACAAAGCTGTGAAATTAATTTTCAAGCAAAGAGTCTGTTAATTAATTCAAAAAATATATCTTCGTTTAGTTAGCCTATATATACACTCGACATATAAGATAACAAAATTATTAATAAATTTGGCATAAGACAAATTAATCACTTTTTATTTATGATTAGAATTTAAAGACCGTATTACAAATTTTTATCTTACATGTTACAAAAATATCCGTTCTAAAGTAATCAATAATTATAAATTTTATTAATTACATTATAATTATTAACACCTATACTTTACCTTAAAATATCATATTTTTTATAGATAAATTATTTTATCGAATAATATTTTCTCCTTATAAATATATTTTGTTATATTTGATTAAATTCTTTATCAAAATATTATTTTCTAAAAAACAATACAGACAAGGTAGAGATGAGATAGAGCCAGTAAGTTGCCATTGCTTTTATGGTGAATTGCTGCATCATATTCGTATTGGTAAGTGGGACATTCTCTAAGCTTTTGGACACTGGAAATTACGAGTATGCACGTTTTGCTATGAAGAAATTAAAAGCGGAAAAAAAGCAGAGGATCACACACTAAGTTTGGGGCGGAAAGCGGAGTCCACAAACGAAGTTGTCAATTCATCTAAACAAGCTAGCCGAATTCTCTCTGGAGTTGCTGGACTGTCAAGAGGAAACCAGTCACTATGCCCCATTTCAGCTCTCGCAGCTATGATGGCATCCTTGATGGCAAATAACACAGAAGATGCTAGGAAAAATGGAGGCTCACCAACAGCTTTGGAAGAATGGATGGCCTTAACATTTGGATGACCCTAACAATCAAACACCGTAAGTTATCACGTTGATATCTTCAATTTGTGATTATTATGCAACATGTAGGGGAATAACCAAACAGCCAAGAAGTTAATCACCAATAAATGGCGTTATGTCATAAGGAAAACCTTCAACATCTTTATAGAATTGTGATTATATGACTGATACTACAATTTAAATGCTATATAACTCATCAATATTTTAATCTTCGTGGCCATCTAAGAGCGTGCAGCCGGGGGAATTAGGTAAAGGAAATATGAAAACAATTTTTAAGAAATTAACAGGCTAAAGATAAACAGGTAGCAATGTGTATCTATAAATGCCAAAAAGAAAATGGCCACACAGCTCTCACGATTTTATGCATAAATTCCAACATTTTTATATAAGCATGCGGGAATTCTGTTCAATTAGCAGAAGAAAGAAAAAGTATCGTCATCAATTACGCAGTATTTGTTTGGACTTTTTCTTAAAAGAATATATGTAGTAGAAGAAAATGGAAAAAAAAATTAAACAAGTTTTCCCATAAATTAAAATTAATTTTCACAAACCACTTTATGTAAAATGCTAATGTAAAGGAACTCCTATATGTTGATTTTAGTTTATAGAAAAATTATTTCTTTCTTTTCTTATTTTATTTTCCTAGAATGTTTTTGTTGTGTTTGATAAGTGAGAAATAAAGGAAGAATAGATGAAAATAAATTTAACTTTTACTTCATTTTTCATCTATTTCCACTTATCCTCTTTTTTCCATCCACTGTACCAAATAGGATCTCAGAGAAATTTATCTAGACACACTATATCTTAGACTCCCACTACAGTAATCAACTCTTTTTTCCTCTTCCAAAAGACATGTAACACAAACGATTGTTTTATGTATAGCATCAAATTTGAGTTCCATACTTTCCTAGTATTAGAGTTGGGGCAGTACTTTTTGTTAATTAGAAGGATTATCTTTGTCTATTTTTCATCTTTAAACCAGCCAATATCTCTATGCCTGGGATTATACTCGTGACTCCACTGTGCCACTAGGAAATGTAGCTCATTAGAAGCATTTCAAGATGCATTATCCACTTACCTCAAGAAAAGAACAAAAAATAGTTGTTCAGGGTTCAGGAGTATACCTTCAGGAGTGAGACATTAAATTTGAAGGGAACATCATTTACAGAAGGAATTTTATAAGCTCCAGGTCCAGTTGTGTAAAGGCATCCGGGCCTGATCCATTTATGTGCTGCATCTCCCCATTTAAGTTCTTCTAAAGCTACCCAACCCAAACCTTGAACAAAAGCTCCCTCGATCTGTGGAAATAAATAGCAAGAACAACATATGAAATTATCATGAAAAAGTACAGCAATTCACGAATAGGGAGAAACTAGCAAATTCAAAGGAATTTTAGAGTGTTTAATCTTCTACACATGTAAAGCAGACAGCTTTCACCATTTCCCCAAAAGCGTCTTAGTACAAAGAATCCAGATACATCCTGCAATAAAGACTTCACGAAAAACAGTTTTTGAAAATTTTCATAATTCTCAGAAAATGAAACCATTGCATATTAGCACAAGTTATTTTATCACAATCAGAAAATATATTGTAATTTCTGTGATCAACCAAAAAGCGAACACATGCACTCCGTTTTAAAAAAAAAAATGCTGACGGAGATATTCAACTTATTTATGAAAACTAAATTCCATTCACCATTATAAAATATTAGAAGACTGACATAAGATCTTTTCTATCAAATTTTCTGATTTCCCTTAAGAGGAATTTTTGACCTCTCTGTTGCTATTTCTCCATCCTTATCCTGGTATGTTCTGAAATTCATAATAAACAATTATAGAACAAAGAAATTACCTGTCCAACATCTATCGCTGGATTCAGAGAATAACCTAGATCGAGAAATACGTTTGCCGTTCTGGTGTGAAAATCTCCGGTCAGGGTGTCAATTTCAACCTCAGCAAATGCAGCCCCGTAAGTGAAATATCTAAAAGGTTTTCCTTTAGCCGTCACCCAATCAAAACCAATATCAGGTGTAATATAGAATCCGTGGGCAGAAAGGTCTATTCGCTCTGCATAGCACGCCATAACTAGCTGAAAATAATAAAAGCATAACAAAATATCTTCAATAGTTTTCAATCACAAGGCACCTTGTAACAGCAGAGACAATCGAAAATACCTAATGTAATCACTTCCATTTTTATTCATCTTGAAACCCAATATGAATATATGTAAGATCTAATAAAATGCTTTTGTTTTTAACTTTACGGAGATTCTAAAGACCTCAACATTTTCTTAATTTCCTCTCACACCTCTAAATTCCTAATTTAGGTTTAAATATGTTTTTTTTTTCTACTAAATATGTTTGGCTTTTTCTTTTAGTTTTTAATAATTTTTTTGTCTTTTGATCCTTCAATTTTTTTTAATTTCTATTTCATCCTATTATTAGATTGACTCCGTTAATTTGACATATCATGTCATGATAAAAAAACATATGATAATTTTTTTTCCAAGGACCAAAAGAAAACTCAAAAATTATTTTGTGGACCAAGAAAGAAAATCCATAAATATTTCAGGGGCCACATAATAAATAAAAAAAAATCAAGAACAGAATACTAAATAATTTTTTAGGGGCCAAAAATTTTTAAAAAATTAGTAAGGATCAAAATAAAAAAATACAGCTTCCATGAAATACAACGAACAAATTTGCTCACAATCATTTATTCTGAGTAGATCACTTCCTAGACCAAGAAGCAAAGACTAAAATCCAAGAGTACATTAGCAAATGTGTTGAAGTTACTATGTGAAGCAAAAGATTTCATGCTCGCCATTTTTACTTTTCAGAAACTCTAAAGAGCCTTAATATTTTACCTCCCGACTCCTCAGTATTTGTATTAAATTTAAATAAAAATACAGCTTCCATGAAATACAATTAACAAAATTTTCTTATATAGCCAGTTATTCTGAGTAGATAGGTTCCATGACTAAGAAACAAAGATAAAAAATTCGTGAGTACCTGAGCAAATGAGTTGAATTTACGCTGTGAAGCAACAGGTTCCATTCGTGCCATTATCTGTTCACATGCATCTAAAACCGCTGCTCCATACATATCAGAACTAGCAGAAGCTGCTGTTGGAGAAGCATTAGGAACCTAATTTTGCAGCAAGCATGAGGACATCACAGAAATTTAGCATCAGGTACAATAGTCCTAGATTCAAGAAAGGGTAGGGGGGGATAGAAAAGCATAATCCAAATGAACCAGACAGGACAGAAGGATATTACAATATTATTCAAATATTTATTTATAAACAACAAGGTTCCAAACATCAGTTTCTTTCATATGATTTCTTGCTAGCTTTAGTTGGTCTCCAAAATTACTTTGAAGAGTTGATCTAGTTCTACGTAAAAATCATTATAATGATTTTTTCTAATTATATTTTTAAAATCTGTGCAACTTCATAAAACTAACAACTGGTGTTTGGAGTTTTAAACTTTGAATTTGACTTCGCTGATTTTTTTGGAAAAGATCCATTAAAAACACAAAAGTGGTGAGGGAAGGAGAGAAATAAAGTAATAAATTACTTATTTACCTGGTATTCTAGCAGACTCAGACACTAATTTCCAAGAAGAAAAACAACATAAAAGCGTACAAAGAGTAACTTAATACCTTGTCAGTACTAGTATCTGATATAAAAACAGAACTAAGGGGGATATTGAAAGCCGAAGCAGCAATTTGGGCAACTTTCGTATGCAAACCTTGTCCCATTTCTACACCACCATGGGTAACTAAAACAGTTCCATCCGTATAGACTTGAACCAGAGCACCTGCCTACAGTTATCAGGAAAATATGAAAGTACATCATTATTACTATCTAATAATGCAATCATTTCACAAAAAAGTAGGAATGGAAAGCAAAAGAAAAACTTCGGATGAAAGCGCCACAAAAATAGAAACAATAAGCAAGTAATGCAGGTCTCAGTGAACTAAGCAGTCCTATGACTAGTATCATAGGATTTTAATTTTGGCCTGGGCTTCGTAATTTATACTTAATCTAGTATAAATAGCCCTTACCCTTAACATGATATATAGAATAGTATAGTATTCAGCTACATATGTAATGCTTTAAAATTTGAAGTGGTTATGTTCATACTAATCCAATATCCCATGCATTTGCATGCGTAAGAAAAACAAAATACAGTGTAATTAAAAACAAAATGCAAGCAGCAAAATAAGCCATGTAATCCCTGCATGGACAGATTTATTACATGTAGAGATAATCTGACCTCTCATTCCCACATCAACTTTCCCTCCTCTTAATCGTAATTCTGTTAAGAAATTTCTCTCTATATACATTCTCTGATGTAAGAGAGGTCTAAGAAAGAATATGATAGGAACCCAAACCCCAACCCCTCAACGTCCCTATACCTTACGTTTACAGCCGAAGCCCAAGAATAATTAGGGCCCATATTCCACTATAGACAGCAGCAAGAAAAAGGGGTAGTTAGTTAAAGAGAGAGATTAAGAGTAGTTTGTTATATAAGGCAGAGGGGAGAAGAAGAGGTAGTTTATTTGGGAGCTTCTGCTCTTTCCTTTATCATATTTTGCAGATATATAATACAGAAAAATGCATTTCCTGATAGCAACTGCTATCAGAATACTAGTGCTTAAAGCAATCATAAACTCGAATCCCACACTAATGATAACTTAAACCTATTTAAAAGGTACTGTATATTGGCTAGAGAAGAGAAGCAAATTTTTTTAGTTAAACAATTGTTCTAAGAAACCTTGATCACTGATAGTAGACAATGAAAACAGAAATTTTTTAATAGCAAAACAAAAAACAAAAAGAAACCAAATGAGAAAACATCTATATTAGAAATAAGCTCCGAACCTGCCCCTAATAGCTGCTACCCAATCTTTTATGCCAGAAACTTCGTTACCACAAAAACAAATAAAACAAACTTCGCAAGCTTTTCCTTACTTCCTTGAATTTCAGTTGAAACTACTTTATTTTTCATTTTTAAAATTAAAATAGCATAACAGAATTCAGATTTTACCTGGTTCATAAGCTTTGTTGTAAAGGATATACCAAACTTATTAGGAACCATAGCAATGCCACGCTTCCTCCAGCGATTATGCCTATTGAATTGGTCAACTTCTTCACGTGCCTTCGCAAAGTCACAAGATAACTTAAGTTCATTCCACAGTGGGGCTAGTGTGCTGTACTGAACTTTCTGGCCATAATGCAGAATGGATCCTTCTCCTTGAAAGTTAATTTCCTAGCAAGAAACATAGTTTAGGAAGATTGAGTTGAATATCCAAAATCAAGTGGGATGACAGTGAAATTTCAAATGTACAACTAAAAAAGAGAGAAAATCCAAAATCTACCCTTATCTTTTCTGGGCTCATCTTGAGTTCCACAGCAATCCTTTGAATCCAGTTTTCAGTAATGAGCATGCCTTGAGGTCCACCAAATCCACGGAAAGCAGTGTGGCTAGGGAAATTAGTGAAGCAAACTTTCCCCATTATCCTCATATTTGGTATTTCATACACATTGTCTGAATGAAACATAGCACGTTCAAGGATGGCAAGTGACAGATCCAGTGAGTTTCCACCATTGTTATAAATTTCAAGATCCACTGCAAGCACCTTCCCTTCATTTGTAAATCCAACCTGAATCAAACAATAATTCTCATTAAGTTACTCAACCACATGAAAAGAAAAAAGAAAAAAAATGCTGTTACTCAACAATTAGCAACAGCAATAGAATGTACAAAACCACAGATTAGCAAGAAGCAAAGCAAGGTTAATTACCTCTTCTTGGTAAGATTTTTTTCCCCAGAATTTAGTTCAATATCAAGATCTCATAAGTTATTCATACAAACTTGTCATATCTGAAGCAAGAGTTACTGACTCACTTTATTTTTATTTTTTTATTTTTTTAGGATGTTATGGCCTTATCTAATGAGTCAAGAGGTGTAAATCTAAACTAATAGAAGTTATATTCAAGCAGAGAGGCCTTGGAATCAAAGCATATCTGCATAAGTAGGAGTAGGACTTCGTATATATTGTAATGCAAGTTCCAAAGGACAGGAGTTATCACTGTTCTGGTGATGAAAATTGATGAATCCATCATAAGAGGAGTTGTACAAGCTAGGTATCTTCAATATATATCAATATAGCTTATAAAGTGATAGGGGTATTGACGGCCATATCACACATAGGATTTAAGCTAGGTGAAATGGAGAAATTTAAGATCAGTGATGCTCTGTGGTAGTGAATGATAAGGAGTGAAGTACCAACAAGGCTAAGAAACAAAAAACTGCTGACATAGACAACTGGGAAAATAAAAATATTTTAAGAAAAGATTAAACCATGTGTCAGAGAAATTTGGAGTAGCACTGCTTGAAGAGAAAATTATAGAAACTCTCTTAAGGTGGTTTAGTCATGTGATAAGAAGACCAATAAAGGCTAGAGTGAAAGTGGATGATCAAATGGATGATGATGATCCATTTAGAAAGGGAACATGTAAACCTAAGAAAACATTAGGAGAAACCTTAAATATTGGTTATTGATAGAGATCAATGGTATTGAGTAATTTATGTAGCAGACCTCCACCATGGGGATCAAGATTGGTTGGTGAGGGGCGAGGGTTTGATGACATTGTTGTAAGGAAGCAAACCAGGGCCAAATGAACATCACAATAAGGACAGAATAAAGGGAGCTAGACATTCCATTATGGGCTGGCACGGGGGCAAACATCAAGAGAAGATATTCATATTGTAGCACAAACAGAGAACGTAAGTATCACATGTTTACATGTAAAGATACAAAAATTTCACAGGATTTAGTTTTACAATAAAATATTGATGTATAAAGAAAAACAGCAGTTAAATGTAAGTAAATAACTATCCATACCTTGTACTTCCCTAGGAAACTATGGCGTTGCCCAGTTATCATCATATCTACATCTCGGTCCAGTGTGATTTTCACTGGCCGATTTAACAGATAGGATGGAACTGAAGCTGCAGCAGCAATAAAGGCTGATCTTGTCTCCTTCCCCCCAAATCCACCACCAATTCGCTTTGTTTTGCAAACTACCTTTGACATGGGAAGGCCAAGAACATGAGAAACATATTTCTGGTGCTTCTGAGGGGCCTGCAATAACACAATGTTATTTTCACGATGCAGTTATTTCCTTCAAGGTAAAGTTACGACCAATACCAGCCAGCACCACTCAACACTAACACACATGCATAACTTCCTTCCATAGGTCTAAGCATATTTAACACAAAAGAATAAGAAAGTAAGAATGAAGAAAACAAAACCAGCTCCCACAAAATCTTGCAACAGAAAAACAGTGAACTAAATGTTTTCACCCTGTCAATATGGAAGGAAAGGAACCATCTGAGCATGTTGATAATCCTCTTTATCTAGTTGTCTATCCTTCTAAGTGCCAATACCATCATAAAAGAAAGTTTCAAAAGATGTCCATATGAGCACCATCTCTTAAGATGGTCTTTTTTGCTTAAAAAATCCATTTCTCGGTCCAAAAAGCTTTAGATAAAAACTGCTGAACATAAAAACAAGCCCTTTTATTCGATTATTCAACTCAAATCTCAGTATACCTCTCCCATTTTGAGTTGTACAGCATATAGAACAACATGCTCTAGTTAAGAAATATTAATTATGCCAATGACCAAGTTTCCAAAATGGAATAAGTTGTATTATTGAATGCCTTCCTTTTTACTATTTGTCCATTTTTTGACTCTGCTATGATCATTATCTAGATATGCAGTTCTCAATACTCAATTTAGATGAAAACTTATTGGTTCAGTCATACGTAAAGCAATAGATACGATACAACAAGTTAAGATTTCAGACTTCAGTTTCCAAAAAGTAACATGTATTATAAATTTTAGGCATTCGGTACAAAATTGTATAACTTACTTGAGTAGATGATATCATATGAACTTCATTTCCACCATCCACTGTCCATACCAAACTGCTCTGTGGCTCCAGATAAAAGTGTTCCTGGCCTCCCATCTGAACTTCCCCTTCAATTATTCGATCACATAGACCTGATTGAAAACAGTGATCAACGTCACCTTTACTCAAACGCTTTTCAGTGTTGGGATGAAAACTTCTTGCATTGATAGCATCCTGTATTGAAAGGATGGCTGGAAGCTCCTCATACTTAACATCAACTTTTCTTGCTGCAATCCTTGCATTTTCATGAGTATCGGCCACAACTATTCCTATAACCTGGAATCATACATGTATATCCCATTGACTAATAATGGCAAAAGGCTAATGCAAGACTAGATATTCCATGAGAATTTATCACTAATGCTTGTAAAGATCATCCTTCAACTTTGAGATTTGGTCAGATGTGTACAGAAAGTGAAAGATGAGACTAGTGGGATGCTAGGTGATTATTCCAGTGTGATTGGGAATAGGAAGCCACGGTGAGTTGGGCAATTCATCATGATATAAAGCAAGACCTCGAAGTACAATTTATTGTATAATTGTATGATTAGATGATAAGCTAATTGTGAAGACTGATTTACAGACTCTACCTCAGTTCAGCATCCAGACTTTATCGATCTATAAATAACTGTGTGTGGCATGAAAAGAGATTGTGTGAGGGATGTAAAGCATGAAGAGTAAAGTGTCAAGTGTGAAGATTAAAGTCAGAATTCCTTTCCGTTTAGTCTCCAAAATATAATAGCAAATTACAAGTAAGATATTATTCAGTAAAATGGATACCTGGCCCACACAAGTGACTTGATCTACTGCAAAAAGCTCCTCATCAGCAACTACTGGTCCAATTTTATTACTGCCTGGTACATCTTTGGCCAGAAATAAGCTCACAAATCCAGGAGAAGATATGGCCTCTGAATCATCAATACTAATTATTCGAGCATGAGGTGTTCTACTCAAAACTAACGCAGCATGTAAACCATTTGGAGGCATTTGTGTGTCATCAGCATATTCTGCTTCTCCTGTAACCTGAGTGCAAGTTATATTAGCTGTGCAGTCAAGCGGTCAACAGAAAAGTAGAGGCATAATTTGCAGAAAAATACTATATATGCCAAACATACTAGAAATATTGAGAAGACTTAAGTTAAAATGTGAAAATGAGAGAGAGAGAGAGAGAGAGAGAGAGAGAGAGAGATGGAGAGAGAATACAGATAACAAAGGATACACAGGCAACTCATTGACATATCTAGGAAAGACTCAATCAATATGATTAGAATTTGCTTGATAAACTACAAACAAGGGTCCCATATATTTACAATTTAGAAAAAAAAAAAAAAAAAGTAGCCAACAAAAAGGAATATCATATCAAGCTTATGTTTTTCGTTTTAGAAACTAAATCCATGTACTTCATTGAATGGTCCCAGAAGGCATCAATGCCAATAACATGCCAAGACACAGGAATGATAATGAATAAAACTAGATATGAAGAACGTGGAAGTTGCATTTTATTTGCACATAAACGGAGACAATACATGTTTCTTCAGCGCATCTTAGGTTTGACATGTGATTCTTTACAGGGTCACAAAGTAACAAATGCCTGCCACAGCTTAAATTCCACTAGAATGTAGAGATAAGTAATAGGATTTAATCATTCTACTAAATTTGCAAGTTAAACGGAAAGAGAAGCAGGGAAAAAGATACAACATTTTATAAATAATTTAGGGAAGAATACATAATTGTCAAACTTGGATATAACTTTGCCAAACAAGTTCAACAAACCTGAAGCCTTGCAGATAGATGAACCTCCGGAGAGCCCACTGAAGTCCCACGTTTCAAGATTTCATAGTCCTGAGATCCTGTAATTGGTGGGCGGTGGACTGAGTGCGCAGCAGATAGATGGGATAATGGTATACCCTCTTTGATGCTATCCATTTGATGAGACACCCACAGAAAAAATTTAAAAAAGAAACTTAGAGTCAAAGATTTTCGGAACTCTATCATTCCGCCAGGAGCATTGTCCTTGAGTAATATATCCTTTTGTAGGACTTTCAATGCATTTTGCAACAGATCTTGGTCCCAAATCTTTCCTATCAGAAATTCCTTGGTTGTTGTTGCTGCAAGTGAATATGGAGCCACCCCACCGTAAAAAATTGATGCATCAGCAACCACCCAGTTTTTACCATGTTCCTGAAGATGAACACGAATACCAGCGTTTACAATTGCAATATCATCATCCCTTCGGTGAGACTGTTTAAACTCTTTCACAAACTCAAAAGTCCTATTCCAAGGCAGGATTACCGACAGCAAGATTTCACCACTTGCCAAATCCACTTTACGATAGCCTGGGAGGAAGAAATGTTCTGCCAGGACTGTCCTGATGTTTCCTTTAGTATCAATAATTTGAAATTTTGCTCTAGCTGCCATCCATAGAGGATTCAAGTCTGATATTGGACTGGCAGTACATATATTCCCACCAACTGATGCAGCATTTCTTATCTGTGTTCCAGCAAACCATTTCAATTGCTCTATAAAAGCCTTACAAGACAAAGTTTCATGAGCAGGTCGCTCAGTTACAACCTTTTTTAAATAATTCATAAGATCAGATAGTCTTACTGCAGCACCTATCTTTATACCATCATCGTTTGCATCCAAAACATTTAGTTCTGGCACATGCATTACAGAAATAAGAACCCGATACGGCATTCCCTTTAACCTCATCTCTATTCCTACCTCAGTATTACCAACTAGTAGCTTTGCATTATTATATTTTGCTTTCAAATCCAATACATGTTGAAGTGTTAAAGGTCGATACCACATTAACCCAGCAAATCCAGTCAAGCTTAATGAGGTTGGTACCCTTAACAACAGTTCAGGAGGAAAAATAAGTTCCTTTTCCGTGTATTTGGTCCCATCTATTTCATTATAGGAAGTAGGTTCATATCTATCATCACTGCCTACACATTTATCGTTTACCTTGTTTAAATTGCATGAACAGGGTTTTCCTGTTGATGGGCAAACAGATTTTCCTTCTTCAAGGCTCAACGAAGAAACACCAGTATATAGGTCATTGCTAGTTTTTGCAAAAACCCGGAATGCATCAAGTATGGGTCTGTAACCAGTACACCGACATAAATTTCCTGCAAGGCATTCTTCTATTTGTTCTTCACTAGGTGGTGTTTGACTCGATCGCAATAATGCATACATGGACATGACAAAACCAGGTGTACAAAATCCACATTGTGAACCATGAGTTCGAGCCAGGGATTCCTGAAGAGATATAATGGTAAGTTCAAAGTATTGACCGGTAAATATAAATTTAAAACGCTCAAATATTTTGTCTATGATAAATTACTGCTTTGGTCTCTAATAATTTTTGTGTAACTAATTCATCTCTGATAGAAAACATTATTTTGTTTCTGTCTTGTGAAAGCGTTATCTAAATCACTTCATTTCATGTTCAAAGTGTTTCTGAACAAATTTAGAAATAAAAACAAAATAAAAAAATTTATTCGAGATGAAAAAGTTAAAAATTAATAAGAATCAGAAACAAAATTCAATAATTTATGAAAAATCAAAACATATTTAAGCCAAAGCCCGGAGATAAACACATGACACCATGAGAAGCAAACAAGACAAGGAACTCAAAACAATAGCATATAACTCAACCACAACTACAAAAGAGATAGTAAGAGCATGTGTCACCTGGACAGGATGTAGTCCACGCTTGCAGCTTCCCAATCCCTCCACTGTAATCACGTGCATCCCTTCTACAGAATATAGAGGAGCTAAGCAAGCATTGATAGCATAGTGTCTGAAAGAACATTTTCAATTTCAAACTAAAATGGTAAATCTGATCTTAAGATACAAGAAGGAAGCGCTTCACATGAAGGAGCATCAAAACATCAAGGCACGAGAAAGAGTGAAAGAGACACTTACGAGCATTTCCTCAATTTTCTATCATAGTGAGAAACCATAACAGTGCAAGCTCCACAACCACCTTCCCCGCAGCCTAGTTTAGTCCCAGTCAGACCTATATCTTTTGTTCCAAAAAAAGTGGAAAAAGCCATAATTAGGTTACCTTCACCATGGACAAAATTTACAAGAATAATCCAAAATTGAGCACCTATGAAATAATTGAATCATGAAACGTTTTGACTTTGCAGACTATAATAATTAATAACAGAAGAACAACACGTATTCCAATTTTCTCGCGACCAATCAAACACGTTCTAAAATAATAATAAAAAAATATAAAATAAAAACTCTTCAGTTCATGAACCCTGCTTAAGAAGTTGCTGTAATCATGCTTATCAAGTAAGAAGTTGCTAGAAACTGCTGTGGAGTTATTCCGACTTTAACAGTGATCTCAAATATAAAATTAGAGTGCGGAATATAAACGGAAAATGATACCTCTGAGATACTCAAGAAGAGTCAAATGAGCCAATCCATCAGGTAACACTCTACGAACTCCGTTAACATACAAGATAGCTTCATTCGACACCTTCAGATCTTGCTCTCCCTTTTCCTCCGGTTTCAACGATCCCATGGAAACGGAACACTAATCTTATTTCTTGAACGGTGAAATAATCAACTCCTGTATTGTTTTTCACAGCACTTAGTTAGTTCCACTCCATAATTCTCATCAGAACCAAACAAATAAACAACGATTCAATCTTCTCACTCCTACTCTAGCCTGCAGTGTCTCT
This sequence comes from Macrotyloma uniflorum, assembly GCA_016859785.1. NCBI lineage: Eukaryota > Viridiplantae > Streptophyta > Magnoliopsida > Fabales > Fabaceae > Macrotyloma > Macrotyloma uniflorum. The sequence continues at coordinate 4,853,977 of BDMB01000007.1, read as the reverse complement.
AACACACCTATTAAAGCCGTGACGGAATAAACGAATAAACAATTGAAACGTTGGGCAGATAAGTCAATATAAATATGAAAAGTAAAAGTTAAAAAATGGAAAGAGTTTTGGCATATACATTGCTGTAGTGAATCACGCTCTCGGTGGCTTATCGTTGTTGCGAATGCAAATAATAAGTCACTGTCATTGGTACGTAGGATTGAAAAGACAAAGACTATTTTATTCAAAGTGCGGAGAGTAGAGGCGGTGATCGAACATATCCATCCACGCATCATCTTAATCTCAACCCATTTTTTTATTTTATTTCACATCCTTACTTGCTTTCTTCTCTTTTATCTCTCTCTCAACCAAATATCTTCTCATTAAAATTTTCCACGTCACATACCTTTCATAGTAAAACTATAACTCTACTCATTCTTACAAATTATTAAATTATAATAAGAAATTATTAGAGTGAAATTGTATGCATTTTACTCAGTAAATTAAGGTTTAACGTAATAGCATTCCTCTCTATATGGATATCTAATTTCATATTTATATTAAATATATCAAATTTTTATTTTAAAATAAAAAATTACTGAAATTAATAAAGCTTTACGGACAATACAATGCGTTACATTGAATTTTTTTTAATATCTATTACATATTGGTGGACGTTTACTACAACTAACCATTAAAATATGCAAACTATTTAATTTTTGAATCTCCTATTTATTAATATCATATTTAGTCAAGTAATCGTGAACAGATATGATGGCAAAAATAATATAGTGATATGAAAGAGATTATATAGTCTATCCCTAAATGGAAAAGATATAAATGAAGTAATATGACATCATAAGGAAGTATTTAATTTAATATTTATTATTGGAGAAAAGTATGGTGCAATTTTTAAAAAAAATTATCATAATGATTTTTTTTTTTTTTTAATTTTGAAAATGGAAGAGTCGTGATAGTACCGTAAAGGAAAAGCTTAAAGTGAAGAGTTTTTAGGTAGAGGAAATTCGTTACGAACTAACAATGTAAAGTAAATTAGTTGATTATATGCAGATGATTTAGTTCGCCCAAACTGAATCAAACCAAAATGTGGAAATGGGGAATAGATGTGACCTTACTATGGGACCCTGTTTATTCAAAACAGAGGATAAAGAATAGTAATGTTTATAATACACACTTGTGAGACGAAGACTAAACATGTGATAAACATTAACAGTAAGGTGCTGCATCGCTCATTGCTGAAGAAGGCTCTGCTCCATGGGGTCTTGTGTGGGTAAAACCATCGGTTTAGAACGCTCTGATTGAGACGAAAGAATGAAGATTTCCATGATAACTGCCACCAGGAGCAAGAAAAACACTGTAAATAAGATGCCTTGCCACGAGGAGAGGAATGAGGTCCAGTGGTACAGTTCATAAAGAAGAAACCCTAAAAGACATGACCAAAAAACCATAACCTGCATAAACACCAAAATGTGGCAATTTTTTAGAAACTTTGGCACCACTACATGTCTATTATTTTGGTCAATCTTCGTCTGATATAGCTAAATTTTTTAATTCACAAGAAAAAAATAATAAAACTCTACTACATATGAAAAGCACGCATATATATGTCATCTTGTTTTGCTAGCATCTTACCAAAATAGATACTTTAGGCCGATGAATTTGTTGAAGTTCTTGCTCACTGAATATTTCTGTAGTGTTAAATTTCTCGAGCAAAGCATCCTGAAAGTTTACAAAACAGACATAGTTTGCACAATTGTCATAGATTATAGAAAAGTTTTAAGAATGTATGCAATACAACTATGCATGCATTTGAGTTAAGTTGTACAAAAATGTGTGTGTGTGTGTGTGACCGTTGTAAAAACCACTATGAGAACCACAAATGAAAAAATCAATTTTAGAAATATGTGATACCTTGACAACAAATGCTTCTCTGCACCATTGTGCAATGCCATCGTCTGTTTCTGGAAGTTCCACCATTTTGTGACGCTTAATTTGAACCTTCACCTGCATAAATCGGAGGAACTGTAGTAGTTAATTATTTTTTCTGTTAGGAGTATTAATAGGTTTTAGGCAAAAAACAACAGATGAAATTTATTGATTTTTATGATAACTTCTGAGGATGACTTTAATTAGTTGATAATGTAAAAACTGATATACTAGTGTATAGCAGTTAAACTTAAGGTATCAATAAAAAAACCAACAAATCACTTAGAGTCTTGTGAGTTCATTATGTTCAAGAGTTTGAATGAATAAAAAGAATCATGAAATCGTGGTAGAGAAATAGCAACAATTGTATCACATAAAAAGACAGAGAGGTCTAATAAAACAGCTGATTTTAAAGTAGTACTGAAATTAATGGCGTCGTATTTTCTCTCATTTAGCTTTTGTCAAGGTTTTCAATTGGCTTACCGGACAAGAAATGCCTTTAAATATTCTCAACAAAGTAGGTGAAGCCTCAGTCTTTGGAATTGCATATGTACAATCATAAATGGCTGGAACAAATGTCCGAAGGTTGTTAACTGCTGAGACAAAACCCTGAAAAAAAATTAATTATCAGTGAAATGGCAATCAAAATGTGTACTTATAACTTATGTGTCAATTTTAACATAATTATTTATCATTTTAGGATTTTTCTGCATTAAGATACATAATGGAAATTAAAATTCTCGTATATTAAGATAATTTGATGCAACTTAGAAAGAGGAAATAGATTATAATATATCAGTGAAAAGTTATACTGATCTCCTAATACACTAATCACCAACGTTGGTCACCTTAGTACAAGGAACCAAAACATTTGTAGGTATAGGCAACCCTTTCGAAACAGCAAACTCTTGAGCTTGTAAAAGCTTTGTCCGTGTGAAACGAGTTCCTTCAACAAAAAGGGCCAACCAGAAAGGTAGTGGCATGTGCTGTAGATGCTTAAAACCTGACTGCCACACAAAACTCAAGACGTGTAAATAAAAAATGCTAAAGATAAAAATTGTATATCTTCACAAAAGAAATTATCTAGATTCACCTCAAGTGACATTTCATCTTTTGTCCAGTTTCGTTCTAGAAATATATATTCAGCAAACCACATTGACCACCCTAGAACCTGCATAGATGCTATGTAATTATTTATGGTCATATAAGTAGCACCAAGTTGTCAACAGGGTAAGCCTTGGAAAATTTATAAATTTGTTTATGTTTTCTTGTTCTTCAAACAGTGAAGGGTTCTGGAGTACAAGTCAGTTCTGCTACATAATCTAGATATGAGAAAGATTGAAAAGTACTTTGGATTGGATAGGATTACCAAATAGAATTGTCGATCTTACATTATGCAAGAACTTACAAGATTTCCTTCTTTATTCCCACATCATAGTCACTTATTTATTTTCCAGGAAAGTTCCATTTCAACTTAATGTTAATGGATTGAGAATTTTCTGCACGAAGCAGTTAAAGGTAAAAAGAAAAGGCCTTTATAGAATTCGTAATTTATGAAGGTCAAAGGAATAAGGATTTACAGAAACTCACAGGAAGAAATTTGACTTCTTTCTTCATGATGGCTATAGTGCTACCAAGGCAACCAGAGCGCTGCCACAAATAAATCAAGTGTGTTCAAAATAAACAAGAAAAACAAAGATGTAATTTACTTTGCATTTTAATAAATTAAAAAAAAAAATAGGCACCTGAGCCAAGACCCATCCAATAAGCCAATCAATGTCACTCCTGTGGTTGCAGATCACAAGTGCATTTTCTTTGCCTAAAATTTTCCCAGATGAAAAAGAAAATTTGTGAGACTAGAAGTGCACTTTTTTCATCAACAGAATGTAAATACTGATGATGATCAAATAAATAAAGCAACAATAAATAAATAAAACAATTATATATAGGAACTTAAGCTATCACCTTACCCATTAATTGAAAAGTTTCTGAATCTGTGTATACTTCTATCTACAATTAACCCAGAGAGTCAACTGGTTAGACTGTAGTGTGGATATTGTGACAGTAAACTAAATATGCTTTACATAAATCCTTAGCATGTCAAAAGAAAGATAAATACAGTATCATGATGATAATTGAATTGCCAGAAAATAAAACTATCCAAAAGAACAGCATTTCCCCTAAGTTTGGTACCATAATGTTTAGCATCCCAAGATGCATAGCATGTTGACATTTCCCTTCCCTTTCTGATCTACTTAATTTCATGCTCTACAAGTTTACAGAAAAAAGAAAAAAAAAATTATAGTGCATGCATGCATCTTTTCTCTTTTCCTGTGCTATGATAACATTTACACTTCTTTTTGCTAGTTTTTTAGTCGACTCATTCACAAATTTTAGATGCAGAATTACTTACCAAATACAAGGCAAGCACGAGGTTTAGATTTAATAACAAATATAGATGGAATTAAGATAACTAAGCACCTTGATTCCAGCCCACCAATCAATGAGCCATATGAGTTCCAACCACAGTGATTCTGTGAGCAATTTGTTTATTCTTCTGTAACAATTCCTTGATATTGGACGGATAAGGACAAAGAAGATAGCCTACAAATGCATATATTCATTATAAGATTAGGAGAAACAATTAACTAATAAGAAGTTAAAATAAAATAAAAAATGCGATTTTGTAAATTAAGTTCTATAGCCAAGCAATTTTTGCTGTTTCTTTACTTGAAGATTCTAATTCATAAAATGCAGAGTTAAGCAAGATGTACAAATCACAGCCTTATGACAAAATTCAATGTTAGGGGAAAAATAATATATTCCTTAAAAGAAGAAAATGAGTGTATAGTATATAACAAAGGGTTAAAAAGCTCTTGTTCAAACAAGTAGAGAGACACCTACATTGCACCCTACATTAATGTTTCAAAATTTCTGACTCAGATTTATTTTGCTATATTTTCCCTTTGACGGATCAATGTGCATGCAGATTATTACATTAAATAGCAAAGAGATAACTATCAACATTAAGAGGCAAAGAATATAAAATCAAAAACAAAAAGCAGGAAGAACATATTTATATGTTGTAGAATTAATGTTCTGTTACCTGAATTATATTTACAATTAGGCCAGAAAGGATGAAAAGAAGGCCTAAAGGAAGAATAACAAGAGTAGCTGGGAACGTCATGGTTTCTCTGCCTACATACAAAACAAAAATTAAGGTGAGGGGAGAATAATTTGGGATGAAATTTAGATTTTTGTTATGGTTGAATAGTTGCGTCCAGTTGAATGGGGATGTGGGTTAAGCACCGATTAAGTAGCCATAAATTGTTAGAAATGATAAGCAAGCACCTTGTGAAATTGCTAAGTAGCGCTTCTTAAGTTTGACATGTAGAATAAGTTGTTTAAACGACGTAAAAGCACGTGGACGAATAAACTAGGATATTCTATCGTTTGGAGATTAGAGCGAATCAACATAAGTATATAAAATATATAGTAAGTGTTTTCTAGAATGAATTATGTTAAAGTATTTTGTGTCATGAAAAAAAAATATTATTTTGAATTCTTAAATCAGATCGTGGATGCTATATATAGTTTAAAATTTCTGATGATGATAAAACATTGTTCTCCTTTAAATTAATGATATATTTTTTTTAATATCTTCCAGATGAAGCTGTCATTGAAGGTGAATCATATTCATTATTTCTTAAATCGGATTAAATTTATTTCAATGTCATTACTGGTTATACATAAGATATCAAGCTTTTTAGTTTGATATACAGAAATATTTTGTTTACTTAAATTGAAAATTATTAAAATTCAAACATACGTATCAATTTTGTTATCTTATATGTCGTTATCAATTTTGATTGGGGTAGATAAGAACTCTATTACAAGTTTTTGGTCTTTTTGAGGAAATATATACCCAGAGATTAACTGAATAACTTCCACAGAGAAATATGCTAAAGGTTCTTCAATGAAAAAGATAAGATGATATTTATACTCTATTTACCAAATTCAAGTTGAAGAACTCTTGTAAAACTAATCAATAAACGAAATTTTACCCACTCGTTCTCGTAATCAACTTTTTTTATGTATCTTCCTTCAACATAAACAAAATCCTTCAACAAATTAATAAATTAATTACTTAATGTCTAATACTTTTCTTCCTTAAAATCGACGTATAAATTTTGAGGTTGTCTCTTTTAATACTCTATTTACCTCTTCTTCATTTTTGTTTATTACGTACTCTACAACAAAATCCAGTCATAATATTTTTTTTTGCACATTATTTAATGACTAAATAATAATCTTCACTAAAAAAAGAAACGTATATCATCTAACATTTACATATAGAAAATGATTACACGAGAATTTTCGTTATTTAATGAAGAAATGGAGAATGAATATTTATTTATTTTATATAAATAATATATAAGAAAGCAAGCATTAGAAAGAGTGTTTAATTAATATTTTATTTTAAAAAAAGAAAATCCAGAAGCAGAGCGAGTGAGCGGGGTTCTTGGTTAGTGGTGTCGTTGAGGAGGAAGAGCAGAGGAACAATGGCGGCGGCGACGACAGCGTCGCAGGGTTACCACCAACCTTCGACAATAGAGGAAGTTCGAACCCTATGGATTGGGGATTTGCAGTATTGGGTGGACGAGGCGTACCTCAGCCACTGCTTCGCCCACACCGGCGAGGTTCTCTCCATCAAAATCATCCGCAACAAGATGACGGGTCAACCCGAGGGTTACGGTTTCGTCGAGTTTGTTTCCCACGCGGCAGCCGAGCGCGTGCTCCAGACCTACAACGGCACGCAAATGCCCGGCACCGAACAGACCTTCAGGCTTAATTGGGCCTCATTCGGCATCGGCGAGCGCAGGCCCGATGCGGGCCCAGAACACTCCATCTTCGTGGGCGATCTCGCCCCCGACGTAACCGATTACCTTCTCCAAGAAACCTTCCGGGCCCACTACCCCTCCGTTCGCGGCGCCAAGGTCGTCACGGATCCCAACACGGGCCGCTCCAAGGGCTACGGCTTCGTCAAATTCTCCGACGAGAGCGAACGCAACCGCGCCATGACCGAGATGAACGGCGTTTATTGCTCCACCAGGGCCATGCGCATTAGCGCGGCCACGCCTAAGAAGACCACTGCTGGTTACGCCGCGACCGCGCCTGTGCCCAAACCGGCGTACCAGATTCCGGCGTATACTTCGCCGGTTCAAGTCCAACCACCGGAGTATGACGTGAATAACACTACCGTAAGTTAGGCATGCAGAAGATGGATGTAACAATAAAAACAATGTATATATTTCTTTTGATGATTTTCATTGTCTGTGCAATATTTCTCTTACATGATTTGTTTTACAGATTTTTGTTGGTAGTTTGGATCTTAATGTGTCTGAGGAGGAATTGAAGCAAAACTTTCTGCAATTTGGGGAAATTGTCTCTGTCAAAATTCAGCCGGGCAAAGGATGTGGCTTTGTTCAATTTGTGACTAGGTTTTCTTCTTTTTGTCCTAATCTTTTTTAAGCATGTTTTTATTTTGAAAAAAAAAAAATGTCATGTTTTTCATGTAGGTTCAATGTTTGTTTATTTTTATTTATTCATTGTATGTATTACACACTGGACGTTTACCCTTCCCATATGTTGGGTCTGCTGCAGAGCATCTGCTGAAGAAGCTATTCAGAAGATGCAGGGAAAGATGATAGGCCAACAACTGGTCAGGATTTCTTGGGGTAGGACATTAACAGCAAGACAGGTGATTTTGCTTTTAGAAATGGCCCCCTTTCTATGTGTAGTTTTGTTGCTAATGTGAAATTCAAAAAATATTTATTAATTATAATTTAGTAATATAAAAATAAATGTTAATCCTGTACGTTGTGCAGTTTAATATCTCAACATGTTAATCATGTATGGAGAGTATTGTATATGCGCTTACACAATTTTGGCCCTAAATTGTTGTAGGACTTACCTAGTGGCTGGGGACAACAGATGGATCCAAGTCAATGGAATGCATACTATGGGTATGGGCAGGGTTATGAATCATATGCTTATGGGGCTGCTCAAGATCCTTCCTTGTATGCATATGGTGCATATGCTGGCTATGCGCAATACCCCCAACAGGTAAGTAAGTCATTTGATGTTAAATTAGTTGAGTTTACATAATGTTTTGGTTCCTATGCAGAGAAGTATTGTATTGATTGTTTATTTTAGGTTGAAGGTGCTCAAGACCCGTCGGGTATGTCTGTGCCTACTGTGGAACAAAGGGAGGAATTGTATGATCCCTTGGCAATGCCTGATGTTGACAAGTAATTATTCCCCCTTTATTGTGGAAGTTGGGACTCAAAACACCTGTACTGTACATGAGCATATTTGCTTCTTGTATGTTTCTGATCGATCTTCGGTTGTGTTGGTCAGGTTAAATGCTGCATACCTCTCAGTACATGGAAATGCCATTTTAGGACGATCGCTATGGCAAAAATCCTGTTCGTCTTCCGTACAACAAACTTAAGACCATTTGTGCTGTCTGGTCAATGTGCATTATATGCCAAAATACTCTGCAACTGCAGCCCCAAAATTAATTCGCATAGGTTTAAACTCGTTAATACATGAGTTGATCCCGAATGCATTTTTTCCTAAAATCAACTTTGTTGGTGTAAAGAATGAAAACCCAGAATATAGTCAAACAAGTACTGTTCGATAGCATTAATAATGCTTACTATGCATATAAATTTCAAACCTTTTTTCTGTTAGGTTATTATGGGGTTTGAATTTAAAAAGGTAAATATAAAACTCTTTAGGAAAGTATAAAAATATTAAATATGTCTTTCGAAAAATTTTGTATTCTTTTCATTCCGTTAACATTTAAACATTTTTTTTAATTTAAAAATTTTTTAGGCTTTATTATAGTTTTAATAACCAAAAAATTGCATGAATGATAGTTTTAATATAGTATGAATTATATATTTAGTTAATATATAATTATAATTATTTAATTATAAAATTCATATTTCTTGTACTTATTATAATTAATTATTGAAAAATATATATATTTATATTTTAGACGAGAAAAATAATTTAAAGTGTAAAATTTTGAAGATCCTGAAAACACATTTGATCCAATTTAAAATTGGGAATTGTGATCCATTTCTGAACTCTGCCATCAAGGTGTATTCATACTGGTTATTCGGTCAATTCAATCGGCTACAAATCTCATAAACCGACCATATCCCACCAAGAAATTTTGCTAAACAACCGACATAAAAACCGACTTCAAACAAAATCGGATTTGAAACCACAAATAAAACACGGAACAAAAATAAAAGAAACATCTGGCAGCATTATCACAATTCGTCTCATTTCAAATCTTTCTCTGGTTTGCCTTCTCTTTTCCTTTTCCAGTAATTGCAAATTCAATTGTTGAGATAGTATCTACTGAGAGAATAAAATAATAATAAAATGTCTATTATTATTATTATTAATAAGATTATGATGATTTCATCAATAATAATATATCATCGATATTTTTTTTAAGATGCAGGATAAAATACATCTTTAAAATTAACTTATTCTCATGCATCAATTTCTAAAATATTTATTTATTCTAAAAGATTTATTTATAACTTCACCTATTTTGTTTTAACCAAGTTCAATTAATAAATTTGATGTAAGAGAAATTAAAATATTATTTATAGATTAATTTTTTATAAAATTTATATGATAACAAAAAATTATACTTTTTTTGTATAAAATATATTAAGTTAATTAGTGAAAAACTCGTAAAATAAAAATATTGGCATTTACATCTTAACCGGAATTGAAATTGTCAAAAATTGTGAAACCAACATGATTATTAATTTAATTTGCATTAATTTAAGAGATTAAACTAATCTTTTTATTAATTTAATTGAATAAAATAAATAAATAAGTAATTTAACTTTATAAAACATCAAATGATATATATTTAGAAGTATCAGACGATGAAAATCCTTCTAGTCATAAAAAAATTAAAATAAATTGAGGGCAAAATTGTGTTATAAACGTAATTTTTTTCTTATAACATGAGGTAAACATCTGGAATCTGAATAATCTTCCTTAGTGCTGGATTGACTCACTAAAGGATGAGAATGTCCACCTTGAGTAAAGGATGAGAATGCTGAACTATTATGTAATTCTCATTCCTAAATTAGATACTTTGAAAGCCAAGGTAGATCTTTGCTATCTCTCAACGCAAAGGCAACATCATCACTGCCAAAAAGTAAAATTAAACTAGTCAAATCAAAACTTATATTTAGATCTAGATAAATTATTTATGTCTAAAAACATCGAAATTTGAAAAAGGCTGATTTATTTATTATTGGACTATGGCTAAACATACTGTGGCTCACAGAACACATTCAAAAGAAAGCAAAATCGTGTTCAGATCAAAACTGCATGATAATCCCGTAATCTTTTTCTGCCGAATCAGGCAAAGAAATTATGAGTTTTGAGAACTAACCTCGGGAAATTAAGCTGCAATTTTTGCAACTTGTGCTTGGCACCTGCTTCACATAAAATAATCCTGCACTCACCTAGCTTACAGCTGCAGAAAAAGGAATAAAAACTCGTCAGAATTAATAGGACGATATTAGTATGGATCACATACACTTGGCCCTGCCTGCAGTTCAACATTGTCTTCCGATATCAATGCCATTTCGAGTAGAAAGGACAGAAAAAAAATCTTACCCAACTTGCAGGAGAGTATCATATCCAGGAAAAACTTCTGCATTGCTGATACAGAGGCATGAAACCCTCATTGCCAACTACATTGTAAAGTAAAACCTTACGTAAGAACGGCAATACAAATCAACCTTTTACTTCAATTTTCATGAATATAGATTTGGGGAAGGGGATAGCATGGCAGAGCATAGCATTGATGAAAGAATAGACCAAAAACTTGGATACAGATTCATAAGTCTTTTGATGTTCTTTGATCAAAATTGGAGTTTTATTTTTATAATCTATTGTAATCTATTATGCAAACCTTTATTATATGAATAGCCACGGTGAAAATTTAATTTTGATTAGAGAATAGCACCAGCTGCACCAAAGAAACTACATCTATCTAAGTTGTCAGAAAGAAGGTTATAGGTTAATCAACACCAACAAAATAAGGTTTTAATAAATCATATTCGTGTAAAAAAGCAAATATCAGAATATAAAACCTCCAATCCAAGGTACCTAGATTTTATAACTTGTCAAATATACACGCATAAAAAATACTTGTTCAGGTGAATACTTGAGGACTTAAGTTTAAATTGAATTATAAGGATGATCTGAACGCAACCGAGAACAAAATAACATGAAAAAACTTCAGGAGCTGACCTTTTCAAAAGTGGTTTCCCCCATTCCTGTATTATAAAGCTCGTGTACCATAGCTGTGAGGAAAATTTTGCTTAGTCGGGAACAGCTTTTCATCATCTTCAAAAATAAAGAATGGGATAAATGTCAGACTGGGATAAAATGTCAGCATTTTTCTGCCAGATAAACGAATGAATAGAAGCTGGTGTTTGAGATTGTATTAATTATTTAAGCTCATGCATTGGGAGAGAGAAGATGCTTAATATAAACAACAGTGCTAACATTGATTTCCTATTTTACTTATTTTGCTAAGTCCAAGTATGACGAACAAAAACAGCATTCGTACTGTTCCATTGATAACTCTAACCCACGATCATATAAAAAAGAATAAGTTTTTCGTTCAGGTTATAATACTCAATTGAAGAAATAGATCATGTTTGCTATTTGTTAGGTCCAAGTTACACTAGCAACATTGCATTAAATGTACTTAAATCACAGCTAGCTTATACGTCTCAAGACTTCGTTCACAGTCTATGTCCTATGGCATCATCTACCATTCACTAAAATAATGGTACTTCAAGCCTCAAGAATTAAAACAGTACATAGCAAATTTCAACTCACTTGAATATGAGGTGCTTGGAACATTTCTTGAATGGCTGCTTCAACATCTACCATACCGACAAGTCCCTTTCCTAGAGAGCATATGCAAATGAATTAGTGGGCAGAAGCACTGCGGCAAAAGTCAAAGTAAGGAGTTCATGCATACGGTTGTTGATAACCGTAGTTTAGAGTTATTAAAAAGTAATCCAAATACTTCATTATAGAAGACAGAAAATGGAACAATGTCAGAATTGTAAATCAATATCATGGTTCCACACTTAGCAACAGCAGAATAACAAGTCAATAAAAAATGCTAAAATATTGGGTTCACGGGGTTTTCATAGTTTCATGGTAATATCAAGCACTAGTTTACATGCAATTTCTGAGCAGAAACCAAACAAACGAAACTCTTTAATTGTATGCCTATAATAAAAGAAGGATAAAAGACAATTGAATAAGAAAAAACATATTTAGACAATGCTAAAAGTAACATAAAGAAGAAAATATACCATTTCACACACAATACAAACTTCAATTAACAAAATTCAAAATGCAGGAAACATTTCGTACCCACCCCTTTCTACTGTGACGACAATAAAGATATGCAAAATTATCTTAGAAAAGCTCAAATACCTGATGTAACATAATCGGGATTAGAAATTAACTTCTTCATTCGATAATCTGCAATTTCAGCTGCGCGTCGGCATATCTCCAAAGCACGACGTGCATCGCCTGAGATCGCTGCAACCTGAATAATCAAACACCATCTTGAATATTAATCAACGAGCTGTAACACAAAAACAAGTGTCCACTGTTTATGAAAGATCAGAGAAAATCATTATTCAAATGTCAGAGACTAACCTTTCTTGAAGCAAATTCTACAGCTTGCTTTTCAAATACATCAATTCCCTTGAGGCGACTTGAAATGATTTCTTGAAGCTGATGATAATTATATGGGCCAAAGCAAAGCCTCTGAATTCCCATTCGGCTTGATATACGAGGAAGTAACTTCTCTGGAAGATCCATAGTATTTGCTATGCCTGAATTGATTACATTAGTAATGAAGAATAAATTTTTGCAATCCACAAAGGCATCAAGTTGTTATAATCATAAGGATTCTGGTTTACCCGCTTTGTAAATAATTTCTGCAAACTAGAAGGTCAAAATACTTAAAAAATCATCCGAAAGAGCCTTATCTTACCTATGACAATTAGCTTGGAATGTGGCTTAGTAGGCCAGTCAAGAATATTATACAGAACCTGTGGAAAAAGGAATGTTCATCACAATGTGATTACATATTTTAAAGAATGCTACTTAATGACAAGTTTCCTGTTGTAGGATTTGTAGATTACCGATTGGTTTCTGGTTACTAAAAGATCAAGTTCATCAATAAGCAAAATACATGGCCGGTCAGCCTCATCTTTGGTTTTCTTTCCTTCTACAAATCTCTCATTTAGTAAGTGGAGGGCCTTTTTCCAGCTGACCCTATGTCCATTTAGTGCCTCGTACATGACCTGAAGGAATATCAAAACTATAAGAAAATAACCAAGGAATATGTATGTTATAGTAACAAGGTAAAGTTACTATTTACTTCACGAACTTTATACCCTATAAATGTTCTCTGGTGATGCCAACTTCAGACCATTAATCTCCACAAAAGTGTATGGTTTGATGTTTCCTGCATCAACTTCAGACTTCAAACTCCTCATTACTGATAGTACACTCATTGTCTGCAGTTACACATGGATAAAAGGACTAAGAAGCAAGAATTGTTCCATGATGGCCAGGTTAATTCCTCATTGTATTGTAGACTCAAAGAAACAATGTATAAGATTAAACGAGAATACCTTGCCAGTTCCCGGAACACCATGAATGTAGAGGCAACCCCCCAGACATTGACCGTCAGAAATAGCACCTTTGATGAATGTAGTTATCTCCTCCATTTCTCTAAATAAAATCATGTTTTGATTATTATCTTGAGAAAGTGATATAAAATATTTAAAATGATGTTCAAACTTCAACATACTTATTTCTACATGGTAAAGATTTAGGCAGTGACGCTAATAACAGTGTAGCCTTTGCTCTCTCGAGATCAGTCTGTTTGTGAGATCTTACATGCTGTGGAATTCGTTTTGTGCCTATCCTCTGTAGTCCAAAGAACCGTCCTTTGAGCAGATTCTGTATCATTTACACATTTATTTTCTGTAGGAAATCATAAGTACTAAAAAAGAAAATTATTACAAATGCACAATAATATCCATACCGCAGCTAAGTGATGGCCTTTTGATGGCTGAGATTGTCCATCTTTAATATTTTCATATTCATATCCAACATCATCTTCATCTGTTTCAGAGTCTGATCCCTTGTCAAGATTCCAGTCTTCATCACTGTCACTCTCTTCACCATTCTACCATACAAGAATAAACTAATCAATACTGGAACTGTTAAATGGTGAACTCCTTTCTTTAGTGAGAAGGATCTTGCAAATATTCTGTCCTAATTACCTCTCTTTCATTGTCAATATCAGCAAGACGTTTGAAACTATGCCAATTGATGTCATACTCATATTCGCATAAGAAAACATCATCTCCCCCATTGCTGGCTTTAGCATATTCTTTGGGGGCCATGACAAAACAATGTCTAAGGACAGTTTCCATCTGCAGTAAATATGGGAGCAACATGATAAAGTAAAGGAGGATTAGTTCCAAGTACCTTACACATTATGCCTGAGACCTAAGGCTATAGAAATTTAAAAAAATAACCATGAAACCATAAAAAAAAAACATGATAGATTCAATTTATTAAATATTGAGCTTGATAGATAGGAAGTTCAACTAGAAAACAGCTACCAAAACAGCTAACACCCGGTACCTCAATGTCAGCAAAATCATTAGTTCGGTATAGCTCCCTTCTCAGGTTATGTGGTTGTCTCCCAACCGAAGTCTCTTCTGGGATTGTATACCACCGCACCCGACACCAATAGTTGCCATCTACCTCTTTCCATATGCTACTCTCATGCCCAATTGACATAAACATGATTAGTACTCAACAAAAGAAAATACATTGCAAATGTATCTCATTCCACAGCAAAAGACATGCCACACCTTTCAATATGAGCAGCCCACAAATCACTGGAAAGAAGCTTCTCCCTCATAGTTCTAACCACTTTCTTACCAGCCGGAGGCTTTGGAAGCTGAACCACCTTACCCATCCTGCGAGCCTCACAGAACCCACATATCCAATCCCCCTCAGGAACATCCTTCAATGGAGGCCTCAAGCAGTTCAAGTGAAACCCATTCAAACAATCGTCACACTCAATCATCACCTCATCGTTAGTCAAAAAACACATCCTACACTCCTCAATTTCGGGATCTTCGTTATCAGAGGCAGCATCTTCTCTCCTCTTAACGTAAACATCATCCCCCACTTCAAACTCTCCCCCATCGAATATCACTTTTTTGTAATACACGCGCCTCGCAGGCAATTTTGAACTCTGTTTCCCATTCTCCAATTTCCCCCTTTTAGCTCTGGTAACCACACTCCCCTCACCCTCCCTCTTCCTCTTTGAGGACTTCTCCAACGAAGCCGGCGTCACCGGAGCAAGGGAAACTTCAATTGAGCCCTTCCTATTCTTCTTCTTCGATGAATCGAGGACTGAACCGTTCTTTTTAGCTGAACCTTGGTTAGTAGCTACTTTGACTTTGCCAGAATCGTCCTCGACATAATCGATGGATCGTCGAGTTCTCCGCTTGGGAGTTGTGAGGGATATTTCAAGAGATGGCTGGGGAGATTTGGGAGTATCGAAAAGGAGGGACTTGGCGCGTGCGGATCTGCGAAGATGTAGGGTTTGCGGGGTGTTGGGGGTTAAAGAGGACGAGGTTTTAGAATTGCATTGGGATCGCAATTTGGATTTGGATGGAGTTTGAAAGGATTTGGAAGGAGTTGCAGCCATTGGAGAGTGAAAGATTGAGAAAGAATGTAGCTGACTAGGGTTTTTGATGAAAGAGTGAGTAAGTAACAATGGTTCTTACAACCATGAAAAATGGCGCCAAATATTCCCTCTCATTGTCTCGTCTTTGAACATTTTTATATTTTTTTTGGATAATAATTCTTAGGGCCGATGGGCTTTGTAATAAGCCCAATTCACACCTCTTATTTATTTATCTTTCTGTGATGACTGAAAATTTACCGACAATTTAAGATTAAATATTTTTTGAATTATTTTACGAAAGATGATAAACAGCTATAATTTTTATAAAAGATAATATTTTTTTAATATTTTCTTCCTAAGATTTAGGATTTAATATTTAAGATTTATTATTTCATGTTTTTTTTTCAAAATTCATTATTATATTAAAAATTTCTTTCATTTAATTTATATTTACAAATTTTTTTATTATTCTAAAATTATTAATATATATATAAATAATTAATATAATATAAATTTTAAAGATATACTGAAATATGAATTTATTATTTTACTATTGTTGTTTAATTTTAATAAAATTTGACATAAATAAAATAATATGACAACATAAAATTATAATTTAAATATTAGATCTATCATATTCATTTTTTATTAAATATATAGATGTAATTTAATTTTAATTTTTTTTTAATCATATATTTTTCTTTATTTTGCTCTTTTATATATATGCATGATAAAATATTAAAAATACTCAGAATAATATGTATAAAATCAGTCTATTAAATAATATTTTTTTTACATGTCATAAGAAGTGTCAGAAAATATTGATTTAAGTATTTTTATTTTAAATATTTTTTTTTACATATCATAAAAAAATCTGGGAAACTCTTTTTAGTTTTAAATACTTCTTTTAAAATATATGATATATTGGCCTTTTGATTTTGGTTTTTTATAACTGTACAAATGATAAAATATTAAAATACTCATAATAATGTTTATTAAATCAGTTGCTTTTGCTTTTGATATTTTATATAGGTATGTTAAAATGTTAATACTACTACTAATAATACTTATATATTGAATTTAATTAAAGAAAATATATAGATATAATATCATAAGTATTTTTTATACTATTATCTGAAAATTTTTAATACTTCAATTACATAGATTATTATTTTTCTTCGTGTTTTTTATAATTTATAATTTTGAATTTAATGAATATTAATAAGAGAGTATGTTTAATTTAAAAAAAAATGCCTATTAGTATCTATTGCAATAATTTGGTAATAAAAAATTTTAGAAAAAATATATGACTATTAAAATATTACTTTCACCTATTTTATTGATTAGTAATCAAAATAGTTAGAAAGAAATTTCCAAATCATAAATAATACGATTTTAAAAATATTCTTCGTTTCTTATTCATTATATTCAAATCAGTATAAAAATGAAGGGAAAAGTGTTAGATTGCCAATAAAATTATTTATAAAAAAATATTAATAGTAAAAAAAAATATTAAAAAAATATATATAACACTTACAATTTTGTATCTAAAAAGAAGAAAACAAATATTTTCACAACCCTAAAAACAAAAACATATCATCATTTTCCTTAAATATTATTGTATATAAAATAAAACGTTGAAAATTATTTTTAATAGTACATATTTTAATAAAAATAGAAAGAAAACAAGAGTCAAAACACTTCTTCCTATATTTTTAGAAGACGGTTGAAATTAGTCTTCACTTCTCTTTATATTTTTTTGGATGATTATCCCTTTTCATTCATCAACATTATTAACTTTGGTTCAATTTTATATTAATTTATTTTTTGTAGTGCGACTATAAATTGCTCAAAATGAAGTGCACTGAGGATTCAAGAGGGTAACTAATTTTGTGAACTTATGTCCATGCAAGTTCAAACATGTTTACTTACCTATAAACTTAACTCAGGTCAAGATAAATTCTACTATATTAAAAAATTTCTTGTAATATGTCTTTTTTTTTTCTTCTAATTTACAAAATATAAAAAAGGGTAATCAAAGTTAAATGAGACTATATATAACGGAGTGAGTTTTTATTTGTATATATACAAATAAAATATAATAGTCATACAGATTCCAATGTTAATTAAGAAATAAATAATGTAAGAATAGCTGTTTAAGAAAATCGAGTTTATCTTATAATTTATTCAAACCAGATGTGGATAAATTTTTATTTTTATATTCAGTTGGTCCATCTAATTTTAAAAAGACATGTTAAAACAAAAATTTAATGCGAACACCAACTTAGAAATAATGGAGTGAATTTAGCTTCAGTTTGTATTGAATATTAACAAGAAGTGGCAAAGCACAGTATTTATGATAGCCATTGAGTCTTTCATCCAACATCATATCATGTGGCTTGCTCCGGGAATATATTGATACCCGATGGGTCGGTCTTATTCCGATTCCTACTACAAACAGGACAAGAAGATAAGCAGAATGTTAGAAACATAACATAAAAACCATTCGTGTGTAACTTAATACCCATAAATGTCTTTTAAATTAAACTTCAAACATCCACCATCTACGGATTTTAACTCATGGCATTGCATTTCACTTTATTTTTTGCTTCTTTTTCTTCACTGATTGCTCTGCTATACACTTTTATTTTACTGTTAACGTTCAATCAGAATAAATGTTTATGTAATTATGTGACAGATTGGAAGCAATAAAACATTAACTACTGTATCTACTCATAGTTTGCTGGGGGTCTAGCTCATTCCTTTTTTTGAATTTTAGTTTATTGGTTATTTGATTCTGATCTCTAGATGGACAAATGAGATAATAAACATAGTGGACCCAATACATGTTATATGAACTTGCAGATAGTTAATAGCATGTACTATTGTATTGATTTTGCAGTATATTGCTGTTGGGAGTAGTCCTTGTCATAACTGCACTGTTCCATTAGAAATTGAAAATAAAGATTTTTCTAGTGAAAGCTTGTGTACTGTCATATCCCTTTCTGCTGTTCCACACGTTTTATGGCTCATTTTATCTCTGAATTGAATGATATTTACCAATCCACAAAACTTTTCTACCTTTTGTTTAAATTTTTACTTCTTGTTTTATTGTCTTTCCAGAAAACAACAAAAAGTAGAATCAAAGATCCTTCATCCAAACCTTGCCTTACCCAAGAGTAACTAGACATGATAACACATGCAGAACCAAATACAACACACTTATTCAAGCATAACAAACTTAGAAATTCACACTAGGTAGGAATAACCATCCTTATTAGGGGCTCACTGGAAATAGGCAAGAACACAATGCACATCAATTGCAAGTGTAAAATAATGACCGTTTTGACTTCTTTAAGCCAAGCAGAACCAGAAGTATTCCAAGATAGTCCAAATTGTAAGACACCTCAAGTAGTTGGAGCTTGTTAAGATTCCATGGAGGAAACCTGTACCAAAAATCAGTCAAGTAACTTCTTCTGGCCACAACCTTAGGGTGACTGAACGCGTCAAAGGAGAACTTCCCATGGTACTTGCCAAACCCACATTCACCAGTTCCTCCAAATGGCAGGGTATCCACTATGTACTGTACAAAAATACATTTTTCAATCACAAACAGCCAATACATGTGCTAATGATTATTATGTTTCATCCATTCTAATACTGTTCCTAGCAAGCATGTGTCTACTTACATATTAGGTAGAACAACAATTCCTAAAACAAACTTTGATATTGTCACAGAATTTGGTTCAAGTTAACCAAAAATCTAATTCAACTTTACTTACAGAATTTATTTTAACATATCATTAGCAGATGTTAAATTTTTTTCAACCATAATATTAGTACGTTTCAATGACTCAATTTTATTAAATAAAGAAAAGAAAGAGACAAGCAGCAGATTAATACCTGTAGAATTGCATCGTTGAATATAAGACTTCCGGATGATGTTTCAGATAACAATCTTCTCTGCAGAGTTTGGTTTTTCGTGAAGGCATAAATTGCTAAAGATTTAGGCCTTGAGCTTATGAACTCAACACTGTCTTCAATCTTCTCCAGCTGCAAAATCCCGGAAAATACAAATGAAATTCACTTGCCACATTCCTGGACTATTAATCTGAAAGGAAAAGTAAAAAAAAAATGCATCATACAGTGATAATTGGAAGCACTGGGCCAAAGATTTCCTCAGCCATGATTGCTGAATCAAGTGGGGGATTCAGTAATATTGTCGGTTCAATAAATCTGCACAAAATTTGTAAAGTGAAAGTGATGTTAAAGAAAATTGGTCTGTCCTATTGTGGGAAATGGGAAGTGAACTTCACAGTATCACATACTACATATGGAAAAAATCAGAGAAGAAGCAAGCAACTAAGATAAGAGATAACTAAGATAAGATAACTACTCACAAGTCATTTTCGTTCATTGAACCACCAAAAACCACCGACTCCTTGACCTTTGGATCAGTGAGAAGATTCTTTAGTCTCATGAAATGATTCTTATTAACTATCCTTGCAACAGTGTTGGACTCTTTGGGATTTTCTCCAAACATTTTCTTAATCCAAACCTTCATTAATGTCACCTAAAGAAGAAAAAAAAGTAGTCATGCTTCAAAATTAAAACAACAAAGGTCGAAAATTCTTTCAAGCATCTTACCAATGTAGAACTGAAACTCTTCTCTACGAGAACATAATCAATTGCTATGCATGCTTGTCCTGCACAAGACCCGAATTTTGCCACCAAAACTCGCTTCACAGCCATCTCGTGTTCCAACAAAAAACTTATACAGTAAGAAATTTTTTTGGGCCACAAATATACATATAATTAAATAAACATATAATCAACTTAATCAATTAATCACAAATTCATATATAAGTATATAATATATAATCGACTTAATTAACCCCCTCACTCAATCCCCAACCACACACACAGTGAAATAAAATAAATTTATTTATTTATTTTTTTTGCTATGTGATTTTAAATGATTGAATGAGTATCCACCTCTCTGTCCCAAGAAGAAGTAAGAGAATCAACCAGAGCTGGGCATTTTCCACCCAACTCCAACATCACTGGAGTAAGATGCACAGCTGCAGCAGACATAACAATCCTTCCCACCCTTGCACTTCCTAGGATTGGATCAAACCGTAAGTTAAAAAAATATCATAAAAGGTTATGAGTTATAATCAAGAGTTAAAAACAAAACGATAATGATTGAGAAAGATTAATTTACCTGTGAAGAAAATCTTGTCCCATCTTTGCTGCAAGAGTAGCTCCCCCACTTCTGGTCCACCTTGGACAACCTTAATAGCATTATTGTCCAAGTACTTTGGGAGGACAGTGGCTAAAAGAGAAGAGCAAGTAGGGGACATCTCTGAAGGCTTTAGAACTACAGTGTTTCCAGCAGCTACTGCTCCTATTAGTGGCTCCAAGGTCAGTCCTGTTTTATAAAACCATAACATAACTTAGTTTATATAAAACCAACTTTAACAAAACCTTGTGAACTTCAACTTCAATTTTGAATCAACTCACCAAAAGGGAAGTTCCATGATGAGATTATGAGAACAAGACCAAGTGGCTCAGGAACTATCTCAGCACTAGAAAGCAGTGCTATTATTGGCAGTTTAGCCTATGACATACATCAAAATTTAGTTATGGAATGAAAGTTCTTATGCATAAGGTCTGTGAACCTCACCTCTTCTCCCGCCATCCATTTTTTCAAATACTTTCTGGCGAAATTTAAGGTCTTAATTAACGTTCCCACCTGTGAGTAATCAACATGGAATTACTAAGAAACGAATTTAAAAAAGGAGTATTATTTGCTAACAGTAGCAAAAGTTCCACGTAGAACTTAACAAGACTAGGAAGCTTCATGATTCTGATTCACATCAAACACACACCTCATCTCTGAAAGCCTCAACGCAATGCTTCCCCAAATCATGCTTGAGGGCCCTCAAGATTTCTTCCTCATTTTCAACTAGAAATTTGTGCAACCCTTTAAGCTGTGATTCTCTCCATGATGCTTCCTTTGTTTTTCCACTCCCATAGTACTTCCTCACGTTCCTAAGATCTCTTCCCAATGATTCCACAGAGTACTCCATGTCATAAATAAAGAATTTGATGTATCTTTACCTCTCTGCAACTAGTATATATAATCTCCACCACCTACTTCGTTAGCAACAGTTAATTATCACCCTTAATCATTTATTCTCACCTGACACATTCTATGGAAAAAGTCTATGGTTAACATTAATATGGACATGTTTGTAATAGTGAAAGAAATAGTGAAAGGTGATAAATTTAAGAGTTTACTGTAACTTCGATTCTTTAGACATTGCGGTTGTGTCTCCACCATTTGGATTTTCGTGGATTTGTAATTGCAAATGTATAATTTATTTTTACAAATTTTAATTATATCAATTGGTTTTCTAAATATTACAGTTTTTTGAGATTCACTAACATAATGGTTATTGATCATGTCACCTACATTTACGTAATTAAAATATGTGATACTAAAATCAAATTATTATTATATCTACCGCTCTGTGAATTCTAGTTGAAATATCAAAACTAAGAGTGCATAATTATAGACAATAATGAAGAAAACTAGATATAAGAGATAACAAAGAAATAAAATAAAGAAACCAAATAAGAGAAAGAGAAACTATTTCATGATTTGAGACTTAACCTTCATCAATCAATGCTGTCATGTTCAACATTGATGCTATTAAGACTGATTGTTCTAACTTTTAAGTCAACAACTCATTCCTTCTAAACGTTGTTTGGTAGTATGAAACAAAAATAAAAAGATAAAAATAAAAGGAATGAGAAAGAAAATAGAAAAGAAAAATAAATAAGAAATGATGAATTTAATTTAATAATTTTTAAAATATGTATTAGTTATTGTGACTAATACTTTTTTTTTTCATTTTTATGGTGGTTAGTTTAATTAAAAATATTTTTATAATTTTGATTAGAGACTAGTTTATCCACTTTATCGCTCTAAGAAATATTCTAAAACAATAAGACTATTAATGCAACTTCCAACCGTGCATGACATCATTTGAATTACTCAAATAATGTGTTTATGGTCGCATTAGCTATGGGAATATCGTTATCCTTAATCTGCTAGAATATTTGTGATTTGAATTTATAACATTAGTTAGAACTTATTAGTTTAAGTTCTTAATTATAGGTCATTTTGTCTTAATTCTATTCTACATATATATATATATGTTTATCATATTATTTGCAATAATATATAAAATCAAAATTATTATTTTTTGTATTTTTTTTTTATATTTTGACTCTTATTCATTTTATAAATGTAGAAGTTTTGATAAAAACAATTAAAAAAAATAAACTTAATAAAAATGCAGTTACATTAAAACGACATGACATGCTCGCGTTTCCGTAAAAGAAAAGAACATTTGATTTGAAAATGAACTTTTCGCTTCATTTTTTTGTTTTGTGAAATTTATGAAAAAAAAAATAAAAAATATATATTTTTTCAATATTTTTTGTTTTTGGTGTAGAAAAGCGGTAAAAAATAGAGTTTAAAAAAAAAATAAATAAATAAACAGTGGACTTTTATATACAAAATCCTTAAAAATTAAATCAAATAAAAGATTACGTTGAATATTAGAAGCAGGTTCAAACTTGTTATTTTACCTATATATTTAACTTTAGTTAAATGTTAAATTAAAACTCTTTTCAACTATCTTTTACAAAAAATAAAAAATAAACTAAATGAGAGTGTAAAAATAATTTTGATAGAGTATATATTTATAAACAGTTTAGAATTATAAAAAAAAAAATATATATATATATATATATTAAGTTGAAAACCCCACGGTTAAAGAATTGCAGAGTTAGGAAAGGTTTGGGGTACTTATTGCATTTATTATTTTATTGTGTTTTCACCAAACATTTGATTTTATGTGAACAGAGACATTTATATGAATTAGATTGTCTCATCCATTGGCACCTAACCAAATTAAATGAATGGTTAATGGTCAATTTGAAGTCCAGGATGTGATTATTCTGTCTGCAACACAAATATAGTCTAAGAATTTTAATATTTAATGTATTGATGAAACAAAATTAATTACTTATTTTTTTATTATTTTTATATGTTGTCATATAATTTTTAAATAATATATATGATATTTTTTTGATTTAAATTTATTTAATTTTTATCATAAATTTTAATCCAGTTTTTCATAAATATTATATTTTATATTTTATTATAGTATTAATTGTATTTCAATACGTGTCAAAATTAACTGATATTTATTTTCAATATTTTTCACATCTACTTTTCACATAAAAAAAATCTTTATGATTTTATTTTGTAAGGTCCTAGATTAATGGTTTTAGCACACGTGAGGATTTATAAAAGGATTTTAAGTTTTGTTAACCACATATTAACGTACTAATGAGCTAAACTCACTAACATAATAGTAGAAGATTTAAGTTTAAACTTGATAATTACAAAAAATACTAGAGATTGTTGAAAAAATATTAGTAAACTCATCTAAAAAAATAATAAATATTTAAATTTAAATTATGTCGATGATTTAAATAATGTTTATAAGAAAGTATTATTTAACGATTTTATTTATGTATATCATATCGACTAAATAACTAATTTAATGTAATTTTTAAAAATTATAGGAGATGTTATAAACCCTATATTTTATACTAGGTCTGATACTTTTAAAAAATTGAATCCTAAAATAAAATAAAAAAAATTAAAATAATGATTCCAATGTTTGGATGGATAAAAATTAATATAAATATTTGTTTCTTGTTTTATAAGAACAAAAAAATATATATTTTATTTCTAAAAAAACATATATAAAACTAAAAACATATTTAATTCCTTAAAAATAAGAAGCTTAATTGTAAATTTTTATATCATAAATATTTAATTATCTCATTGGTAATAAAATTATATTTCACACGGTTGGTAAATAAAAACATATTGCCAATATAAATTTTAAAATATTTTTTATGAAAAAATAGCAAACATTATATCTTATAATTTACAATTAAATAATAATAATATAAAATAATAATAAGTATATATATGTCATTATCAAATCAATCTAATTTATTTCTTCTGTTTTAGAATAAATTATTAGTTTTTGTATAATGTACTTTATTATTTAAAAAGAAAATAAAAAAATGAATGATGTTTTATTAATGTATTAAAGTCTCATAAAAAGTTTGTAGAAGAGAAATGAAATAAGGAAGATGAGACATGTAATCATGGTGATATTGCCAACTGTCAAGGTGTTATAAAAGGATAAACTGTTAGCATCGGAACTATATAGAATATTAAATGAAATATATTTTGAAAATTGATAACATAACCTTTTCTAGCCCCTCATATGAAATGGAATTAAATTCTGGAACAACTCTTGATTTAAAGAAGGACCTGCTGAACTTGATTGATACCCATTTTTTGCTATGATGATAATTGTGATTGATATCCCTATTCAATTTTTTGTTCCATTCTTTTATTCGCACTGCCACCAAAACCAATTTCAATGCTTTCATGCCTTTAATCATATTAGACAAATACACCGTTGCTTTTATGTACAGTCCATTTCAATGGCCTATATATATACCTTATATTTTAGGATTCTTCTTCTCATCGTATATTATTCCTCCCAAAATATCTCTTTCTTTTCTCCTTACTCAATGCTCACTCTCTCTTTGCTCATGCATAGATTATGAAGAATAATAAAGAATCTAACTTAGATAAGAATAATTACCATAATAAAAATAATTATTATAATTTTAAAAGTGTTATAGAAAAACATACGATTAGTTAAACCGAGATCATTAATAATTAAATCGATATAATTATTATCTAAATTAGTTATTATAAATAAATGAAAGTTAAAAAAATCTTAAAATAATCTATTAAATAAGGTTTATAAATGTTATTATAAATAGAACGTGAGTATCAAATTGCTTGTTACACTTCCAAACCAAAAAGTAGATAGCTAACTGAAAAAAGAAAGATAATTAAGGATAAATTGAGATTGTGAAAGAGAAAAGATAATTGAGGATAAATCGAGAGTGTTTCATGGTCGTAGGAAAAAATAAATTAATAAAAAAATATGTAAGAAAGAATTAAAAAATATATTTTTTTATTAATTATTAGATAATGTAAAAAAGACTTCCTTATATGCCACGTGTCCTTTAGGCATGGGTGGTTGCATTTTCTTAGTAGCTAGGTCTGGAAAGGAAACGTAAGGTTGGTAGGAAGAGTCTTATCTAACTAAACTCATGCTTGCTTAGTTGTGAGGTAATCAACAAAAACATGCCTAAGCTTTCAACACAGAACAGTACAGAGAAAGCAAGAAAAAAATCACAACAATGCAAGAGGAAGTTCTTCTAGCAACAACAACACTTTACAATTTTTTTTTGAAGTAGTTCACCATGTCACTACAACTTTTGAATGCTATAATAAAAGTTATAATTGAAATTCAATTAGATTCAAATCTTGAAAAGTTATTTGCAATTATACAAGCGTTTTCTAAAAAATCTATTTATTAATTTATAAAAAAAATATAAATTTTGTGTATTGGTCTAACATAGGGAAAAAAAAAGTATAATTTTTTTTGTTTAAATTGAGCGAAGTATTCATTATGTAAGTTTTAGTAGTTAATTTTGAGATTTTTAACCTACCTTCTAGAATCTATAGTATTAGAATAACGTGATTAATCATTATATTATTTGAAGTCAAAGTAATATAATGTGTTAGTAACGATTTATATTGGAACTCTGTGGACCAACGGTTATATTTTCCCCTTAACTTTAAGAAAAAATAAATAAAAACTTTATCTATAGTGTACCTACATCGAATCAAATCGAGCAATGCCACATTTCTACAAGTACATGATTTTATGACCGAATGTAGCATTCTTCGTCCCTGTTTGCCCATTTTGGTCCCTCTAAAGGGGTGCCACTTTATTAAATTCAACCAATTTTCAACTTTTCCTTGTACCATCTTCATACTTTTCATGATAAAAAGAACAATCATAATAAATTTCCCCAGAATCAATATGCAAATGGCTTCCATTTTGCTTTATTCAAATTGATTCTCCGTTTACTGTTGAAGGAACGAGTCTATTTCATATCCATGTTGTGAAACGTATTTTACAGACTTTATCGATGGTTAAATTTCTAGAAAATTTAGTTCATTATTTTTAGCAGAGTTTAATCTCTGTTAAAAAAAATGTTGATCAGTTTTAACATAATCTCTCTTTTTAGTTACGTTTTCTTCTTCACGTATAGTTTTTCTTTTTCAGCAATAGAAATCAAACCATTACTTAAGATATCGGAAACTAAACATAATTTTGGGTGTGCATCTAGAATTTTGGGTGTTGCATGCTTTTTAGTGTTTTTGCCCATTCCGCAGTGGTGGAGTCAATTCATGTTATGGTTCTTCGTTCCAACGTTGAAATTTGAAACCCTAAATGCACCACTTTTTACTACCACAAAGCCTCAATTAATATATCAGATTTGCCAGAAGTGTTTCACAAACTAGGCTAAAGTAGGCAAGTAGCACACATCCTAGATGGGAAATTCTTCATAGGTACGTGTGTGAAAACGTAATAACAACCATAAACAAAGTAGATTTTGGTCTCCCCAATTCAAGTTTGTTTTGCACCTTGTAATTCTGCACAAATTGTCAATACATTTTGTCCTAGCATCAAAAAGATGGTGTAAGAAGTCAATATTCTGTTGCACCATTTCTTTCTTTCTTTTTTTCTCACATGATTCACCTTGTTTGGAAAAGAATGTGCATGACAAAAACAGAGAAGGATTAAAGTGCTCCACTTCCTTCAATCACAATTTAATAGTATATAGTATACCCCTTCTGATTACTGTTTAAGAAAGTGATAGGCTCTCTGCTAAATTACATTTGCTATATACATGTACATGTATATAATCTGCATACATGTTAATCGACTTTGCTTGGTAATCCATAACTATACCAGACTAAACCAAAAATTATATAAATGAATGAGTAATTGGTTAGTGAAAGTAGCATGCAGTTCTATACATGTAATTGGAATTGGCTTAATAAAGCTCCACAGTTTTGTCACTTAATTTTCAGGGAAAAGAATGACTGTATATAGATCAAATATATGGATTCAAACATATGTTTGAGTCTGTTTTACCTTTTCTTTTTATATGGTTGCAAGATAACCATGTGGATCATATGCTGAAAATTAAATGAACATAATACATATATGCCGTGGAGGCAGTATTCATTATTGGAGTCTTAGCTTTCATTCATTATTCTTATTATATTTGTTCCATATATATATCTTCAACTACACGTTTGGGAGGAGAAAGGAGATTATGTGAAGTGGAAGCAAATAACTTGGCTTGGTTATAAAACAAACTCGTATATACGTTTAACATATATTTTGTCTGGCCCCTTATGATTCATATCTGTGTGATGATAACCTTGTGAGTGAAGAAAATATAGAAAAGAAAAAGACAAGGCTATGGAGTCAAAGACAAGACGACCACCTATCTTTCTCAATCCCTTAGGTCCCTCTCCAAACCGTTTTCTACTAGACTCGTCAACCAACCCCTCTCTCTCTCTATCTATCTCTTTTTTTCTCTCACTCTTCCCTATTTTGTAAGCAAACCCCATAACCATCACCATCATCATCATGGTCATCATTAATTGCCTCTCCATGAAGCTTCTTTCTAAAATTTCTAGCTTTATAAACCCTTCCCTTGTGTAGATATCAAAGCAGTTGGGGGAGGAAATATCCCTTAAGAGGAACGTATTGGGGTCCTGATCAGACAGAACAATGAGGAAGCCAGAACTGTGTAGTGGTAAAAACAACAGCAAGTTTAGAAAGGGGTTGTGGTCACCAGAAGAAGATGAGAAGCTGATGAACTACATGCTAAACAATGGACAAGGATGTTGGAGCGATGTGGCAAGAAATGCTGGCCTCCAAAGGTGTGGCAAAAGTTGTCGGCTACGATGGATCAATTACTTGAGGCCTGATCTTAAGAGAGGTGCATTCTCACCCCAAGAAGAGGAACTCATCATCCACTTGCATTCCTTTCTTGGAAACAGGTATCATTTCCACTCCATCACCCTTGTATAATATAGTACATATAACTTTAACCATCTTTATTAATATTACAAAATTTCAGATCCATGCATCATTAACAACTGATAATTAGACAGTAATGCTTTATAGCAGGTAGTACATATATCATCATATATAATGCTTTTCAAGCTTTTATTTCTTCAATGAACTCAGCCACCACATTTATAGTACACACTACAAAGAGCCATCATGTTTATCTTTAAAGCTAAGCCATTAATTCTAAATCGAAGAATAATTCTAAAATGACACTATTTTAGGAGGGTTATATTTGTAGGTTAACATACCAGAGAATACACCTTTTCTAAGATGTCTTCAGTTAATTTCTTTTAATTGCGATAACTGAGTCCTGGAGAAGTGTAAATTATTACGGAAATTACTTGTACGAATTGACATGAACTCAAAACAGCTAATCAAGTTGTTGCCGGAAAATTCACATAAGAGGGAGAATAAAAGCCTCCTTCAATAAATTTATGACACATCAGATTCATCAGCATTTGTATAATTAGGGTTTTTACATAATAATATTTCGTACTTAAAATGAAAAAAAAAAAAATCACATCTTTAATGCATATTTTTTTTCCCACATAGTTAGGTTTAACAAAAGACCTAAAAGAAGAGTAATAATATGTTTTAACTTTCAGCATTACGCTCTATCAACTTTAACAATTTTTATTACATTAGATCACATATTATACTTACATTTTTTTTTCCTCTCTTTTTTCCCTATTTATTAATTAGATATTATACTTAAAACGGTGTTTCAACATTATTTCTCATTAGATAAAAAATTTTAATATCCATTTAATTTGTCATGTATTTATTTTTTCATTCCATTTCCTTTATATATCTCCCTTTTTCTTTTGCCGGTCATATAATACTTACTTTTTCCTTCATTTATTGTTTATTTTTCTCCCATTCTTTACAGACACGAAATTTAAAGTGCATTAATTTATGAGGTTCTCTTCTCCAAATACTATTGAGTAATATTTAATCCGCATATCCCTCGTTTGCAAAGAATGGAGAAAATTTTGGAGCTTTCATTGTCAAATCTAGATTTCTTTAGTCCAACACACGACACAAACACATATTTTGAAGTTCATATAACAACAGCATTAATATACACACACGCGCAAAGCAAGAACTTCGAGTTGAAGGCACTCCATATATCTGTTATTTTTTTAGTTTCTCTGATAAGCATTCCTTTCTATATTTATAATATAACTATCAACGAAAAAAAAACATGAAGTTAATTGTGTGCTACATATGTGAATTCATTGACATGATATTTTAGCATGTTTCACTCTTGAAGATGGTCTCAAATAGCGGCGCGTTTGCCTGGGAGAACCGACAATGAGATAAAAAACTTTTGGAATTCAACGATAAAGAAAAGACTGAAGAACATGTCGTCCACGACCACAACCTCAACCTCACCAAATGCTAGCGAGACCTCATCTGAGCCAAGTAAGGACCTGAACATAGGAGGGTTTATGCCTACACAACAACATCAACATGCAAGCTTCGTGCATATGTTTAGTTCATCTCCATCACAATCAATGCAAACCAGAGTTTTGAATACAATGATTGAAAGGTTGCCTATGTTGGATCACGGACTAAACATGCCACACGCTGGAGGAGGGTACTTGGAAGGCGCAGGGCCATGTTTTTCTCAGAGTGAAGTTGACAACAGAGGTTCTTATTTAGAAAACGGAGTGTTTGGGAGTGTAAATATTGGGGTAGAGGGGGATATGTTTGTTCCTCCCCTTGAGAATGTAAACACCAGTATCAATCATAACCTGAGTAGCACGTGCAAGAGAGAAACTAACAGCAGTTACTTTGATGACATAAATAGTATCCTTAACAACTGCAACATTGGCATAACTAGTGAAAATAAGGGTGGGGTGGAGAACTTGTTTCAGCAAGAGTTAGCCACGGGAGAATGGGACTTTGAGGAGTTGATGAAAGATGTCTCTTCCTTTCCGTTTGTTGATTTTCCATTCTGATTTTGAATTTTCTGGAGATTCCACCTTGCCAAGTCGAAACATCTATAACCCTATATGAACCTTATTTGCCACACTGGGTTATGTTCATAGAGTCTTGTATAATACACTGGTATTTTTTGCCCTTATACCGAATTTACAAGTTAACAAACAGGTATAGGTCTCAAATAAAAATCCAACATAGATATATATATTCCTTGGTGTATCAATTGGTGATCGTGTAATTAGTCTTGCAGGTTAATTAATTTCTGTACTATCAACTTTTTAGATCATCACTCCTTTGCAGGAAACCTGTGTAATAATCTGCCATTTGTAGAAGGAGATGTGAATAGATTGTTATACATTATTTTTATCCTGTTCAAGTTTTTTGCGGATATACATATAGTACTCATTGTTATATATTAATTTCACTTTATATAATCTGAATCCTAAGATCTACAAATGGATACTGTTACTGGCGACAGGTTATTATATGCAGGTAATTTATACAGATGGAAGCTGTTTTGATCATTCCCCATTTTTCAAATTCGATGTCAATAAGTTCATGCAGTAATGATTGATTCCGCTCTTAAAATCTTTGAAGCAATCAGATTTGCTTTCATGATTATTTACATAACTAATCATAAAAGTAACTCCACTTGGTAGAAAATCACGGTTAATGGGCATCAGTTGTCGAGTTCATCATACTATATGGAAGTTAGTTAAGCTAAATGGTTTAATTCTAAGAGTAATTATAACTTCAGCTTTGATTTCAAGCTTTTAAAGAGGACTAAATAATTATTATATTGACAAACCAAAAATATGTCGTAGAATATAATCAAGAAGTGAATGTAAAGCAACTTAATTTGAAACTGACATGTAACGAGAATTGGCTAGCCAATAAATATAAGAAAAAGGGTAGTGCCCTAGTTCTTTTTTTTTTACTATTTTTCATCATACCATAAATAATTTGTTTTTGTTAATTATTCTTTAACATTATATATATTCTCATAATTATGTTGTTGACTTGCGAAGCTAACAAATAGTGGCACTACAAATTTTTTTCTAAGGATGAACACAGATTGAAGTTTGTCCAGTTTAGGCATCGGTTTATGAACACCGAAAAGATATTACTACAAAACAAGTTTCATGTCGACAAAATCTTTTAAATAATTTACATTAAATGTTTATAAGATAAAACAAGTTAGATTAAAGCCTCCAAAAATATAACCTAACCCTACTTTCACTCCATAGGCCCCTTTGCATCATGTGAGAGAAACGGAAAATTTTTAATTTCTAACCCTACTTACACATGTTCTAATACAGACTATTAATTCTCGAAAATTATCTTTAATTTTTGTATTTCTAGATTTATTAATTCAATCTTTTAATTTTTAAAAATATATAATCTTAAATTTTTTATATTTAAGTTTGATATTTAATTATGATATTTTATCTGTTAATAAAAATATTAAATATAATTTTAGTCATTATTTATATTTAGATATAATATTTATTTATCTTTTTAATAAAAAAACTAAATTTACCTATTTTTAAAATAAAAATTGAAACCATGCATAATGAAATAATTAATGGGGAATGGATATGGGTCACCATTTGGCGAGTTGGTTATAACATAAGTTAGAGCCCAGCCCATTTGTAATGAAAAAATCGAAATAGAAGAAAAATGTGTAAAATTAAATTGCATGGTGGTGTCACGTGTGAGACGCACACTTTAAGACCATGCCAATGATTGACACGTGCATAGAATGGAATTATGTAGATTCTTCTCTCCCCTTAACAATAATGGAGTATAATCAGAATATTCTGGTGTTTTTTATGCTTGAAATCCATTAAATATAAAATAAAACCAATGATAGGTCTTAAATGAATTAAGACACTGATTTATTATTTAATTATGTAAACGTAATATAATAACAACAATAATAATAATACAAATTAAAATTACATTTTCTATAGATTTTTAACAATTGAAAATGACTATTAAAAAAATTAACTATATCAGATATAATAAATGTAATAATAAAATTAATTTTTAATGGTAAAATGATAATAAATAATTGTAACAGTAGTAATAATTGTGATGGTAATGGTTCAAATATTATTGGTAACATCATTTCCATCTTATCTTTTAGAGTTTCAATGACATGCCTAATGTTATTAACAAAATTTCAATTTTATTGATTTTAAAATAGCAGGACTTGATTAAGCCAACTCGACCTAAAAATAATAAAATCGCATATTTGATCAATTATAAGATAAAACAGAATTAAATCTAAAATATTAAAACTTATCAACGATTTCAAAACTCGAAATTGAATTATACGATCACATAATATAATAAAATAGAATAAAATATAAAATTATATTAATTTAATTTAGTTTGAATCGTTCATGTTTTTATATTCAACAACCAATGGTTCTATTTGTTTAAATATTTTTAGAAAAAAATTAAAATAATTACTTTTTTAATTTTTAACATGTTTGCTTAAACTTATTTTAAAAAAAAAACATAAAAACCAATTTTTTTACTTTTTTTTTTAAAAGAAAGTTATAACTACTTATTATAAAAAAGCATAAGCAATAAAATAATTGAAAAATTGATATTAAAATTACAAAAATTTATAGAAAAATTATTTAAAAGTAAAATTATTTTAATAATCACTTTTTTTCAACTATAAACAAACAATATCTAATAAAAACGAGTTGAAAAATTTTAAACCTCATCAATTTAATGATAAAAATTAATCTATTATGTTTTATTTAATTTCGTTTGATCCGATCATATCAATCCAAATCTGATCATAAAATTGCTAAAAATATTAAAATAGATTATATTTCAATAATATATAAACGAGGTCAAGTTATTAATATACAAATCAAATATAAAATTCAACTTTCAAACTAATTTTCTAGAATTAAATTAGATATATATTCATATTTGTAAAATTGAATTATATATATATATATATATATATATATATATCTATTTTTTTACGTGAAAATGAATTTTTAAATTTACTTTATAAATTTAAGTTATACTCATATCACTAAAAAAGTTATGAGACGAATGAGAGAGAAATAAAAAGAATTTGTGGGATGGTTTGAAGATCCATTAGTTGATTGAAAAGTAAGAATAGAGTGTTTTTATTGCTATTCTTAATGTGACCCAAAGATTGAAGCTGACAAGGGTTTGGTCTTTGGTGGAGTATTACTCACCAAGCATTATGCAGTCATGCTGATTATCAACACTATCTATCATCTCAATCACTCATTCCATTTCAGTTTTTGTCTTTCAGATAACAAATAACTGTAACCTTTTTTAAACATAACTCTATTATTACTTCCATAACTTTCCTAACTTTGTTTCTCATTAAAAAGAAACAAGTTACATGACTTCTTGATAATTGTGTTTAAAAGTGGCCAAATTTAAGATTGAGTGTGTTGTTTACATGAATTGAGGTTTTTCCTTATGCCTGTTTTTTTAAGGTAAAATATATTTTTCTGCGAAAATTTATCAGATTGGGATGGATCACTCCAAAGACATTTCAATCTTATAGTAACTATGCAGTATACACACTCCAGAGAAAAGATTGAGTAATAAATAGTTTGAATAATCAAAGTTTAGGATAAAAGAAAATATTGTAAGAAGCAACAATGAAAAAAAGTTTTTCATATATAAACAGAAGTTTTAAGCTATTATCTTTAGAACAAGAGTGGTAAGAGGTATATATATAATTACAAAACTATATATTCTTTTTATACTATCCATTATTCAACACCATGACAACTAAAATGAAAGGAAAGTGCAAGGGAATTTCTCCTTTTTGGAATTTCAATTGGTTTTGTCTTCTTTCCTTGTCAATTCCACTTTATTCAAAAAACAGAAATTATATATATTGCAAAAAGTGGTAGAAAAAAAAGAAAAATGTGTGACAAGATGATTGACATGAGATAGACAAATAAAAACTAATAGTATTATGCTGCCTTTGTTCTTGATTACTGTGTGGTTGCTGAAGGTTTTGATGTTTCAATCAAAGAAGGAAAAAGGTTCAAAACTAGTATTGACCACAAATTTTCTCCATGGACCTATCTTAATTTATGAGTTGAATTTAGGTTTTAGGGTTTATACTTGAATTTATGAGGTGTTGTAATTTGTATGATGGATCATTGATGCTTCATAAATAATAATAATAATGTTGTGGCTAGGCTCCGAGGTTCTAAATTCTGATTCTCAATTATCATATTATATCGCAAGTGACGTAACGAATTAGCCTAACTTTATAGGGAAAGCGAAAACACAATCTTTTATTTTATACATTTTTTCAGGGGGACCCAAATATCTATTAGTTTTATATTGTTAATAATTAATATTCTAAGACACTAGTTCATTATTTTTTAGTGACATCTTTCTCTTAATTCTGATTCTCAAATTAAAGATATTATATTTAAGATATATTAATGACAAATACATCTAGAAGATATTTTTTATAATTTTTTTTATTAATGTTAAATAAAATATAACGCTCATAAAGTCATATAATTTGAATGAAGTTATTTATCTTAGTTCATAGGATTGTGGTGAAGGACACGTGGCAGTGTTGGTAAGCATGCAGTGTGGCACGTCGAGACTTTTGAGGTCAATGAACGGTTCTCTAGATTAATGTAGTGTCACATGTTTTAACAATTCATGCTACACAAGAGGTGCTATCATTGAACCAAGCGCCTTCTCACCTTCTCCCCCTTCAAAAGTGTCCCAACAAACTCAGAGTTTTCAACTAGTTGGGCCCACATGATGTTTCTGTTCAATTTTGTCTCCACCACCGCATTGTTTCTTATTCCAACGTTTCTTGCTCTGTTCTCAGTGTTCTGTTATCATTCTCGCATGCATATTTTGTGATACTCACTCAACATGCAATGCTGTGATAATTCTGCTGTTCTTCGCTTCAAGTTAACCGTGCTTTATTTCAAAGCTAGTATTAAACGCCTTAATGGGGAGTTTAAACTTTTAATGTGAATTATGTTTTGGGTACTAGAAAAAACTGAGTTGCAGTTTGCTTGGCTTGCTTTATAATTGGTTGGGTAGGCTCTGTTTCAAACCCCAAATGTCCAAGTTTGAATTTTAAGCTTAGGCCACCGGATTTAGGTGGTAAGGGTCTCCTGTTTTTGACAGTCATTTTCATTTAGGTAACCCTTTTTTGTTAACTTTTTTTGTATGTTTTAGTGCCTTTGTCATTCTTTATTATAGTTAGTGGTTTTGCTCATTGTGAGTGAGAAGGACTATTCTATGCAAGAGGGGAGAATATAAAAGGGCATCTCCTTACCAACTTTTTATCAGTGTGGAGTCTATCCCTATTCCATTATGTTATTCCATTATGATCTGACTTGATTGGTTGGTGTGTATTTAACCACATAAATACCGAGATATTATGCAGTCTCTACTTTCGGACCGAAATTATGAAATCTTTGAGTGTTAATGTTCAAGCAAAAAGGTTAACGCTTGCCTGATATTGAAGCTCCTTCAGTATCTCTTCAGTTATGTATCACTAGCCTCAATAAGTGGTCTCG
Organism: Macrotyloma uniflorum; assembly: GCA_016859785.1. NCBI lineage: Eukaryota > Viridiplantae > Streptophyta > Magnoliopsida > Fabales > Fabaceae > Macrotyloma > Macrotyloma uniflorum. The sequence continues at coordinate 4,817,462 of BDMB01000007.1, read as the reverse complement.
TTCGTTTGGTTTCTCAAACAGCACAGTCAAGGCTTCTCAGAGATGGCTGAGAAAGCGACTATGTATTCATTAGGTGATTGGAGGAGAATACCAATTTGTACTTTCTTTAAGGATGCAAGGTATGATATGTTTATGTTGTTATAGTAAATAATACAATAACATTTCTGTAGTAGTAGTACGTATCAATCTGAAGATCGCAATTTCTAACTTCAAAGGCCAAAACGGATAGTATTGTTCATTATACAGAAACTGCATAGTTTACATGTTTTTTCCCTGAAAATTTTCATCTGTTGTACGTATTTTAATGATATTTCACGGTGTGGTTGACAATTCTAGTCTCACCTCTCATGCTGAGCTGTTATGATAAACGCTTAATTTTCTTCTCATTGCAGACTGGTTTTTAAAGCAGACAGTCTTGGTCGGGAAATTTTGTCAATTGCATTGCCTGCAGCTATGGCTTTGACAGCTGATCCTATTGCTTCACTGGTTGACACAGCATTTATTGGCCAAATAGGTATATTCTTTTATTGGTTTATTCACTTTTAGCTTATTACACACATCTGTTATCTGAAACAATAGGTAGGTATGGTCGTTTAAATCTGTAACACTAGAAGTTTTCTGTATATATGGGCTCACGATGCTTCAACTGACTTGCTTATCAACCTAATTATATAAATGAGCAGAGTTTGTATTATGATAGAACAACATGAACCATGTTAGTCAGGATGTAAGTGACTGAGGGTTGACTCACGAGTGATGATTGAATTAAAGATAGTTCACTAGAAAATAGGGGGTAGTATCTATAGCAGAATGATATGTTGAACCGACTTGAAAATTAGAGAAAAAGTCCCAATGATCAGGAGCACTACTTACGTATATTTGAATGCCTTAAGCATCTATTGTTCCGTGCAGGTCCGGTAGAGCTTGCTGCTGTAGGAGTTTCAATAGCTCTCTTCAATCAAGTATCAAGGATTGCAATATTCCCACTTGTCAGTGTCACAACCTCTTTTGTGGCGGAGGAAGATACCCTTAGTGGAGCAAGCCCTCAGACGGAGGATGGTAAATGCTTGGAAGCAGGTCGACCTATGGATGCTGAAACCAAAGAGTTATTACCACAGAAAGGTACATACCATTCTGCCATTCTTTTGTAATAGGTTCGGTTTCTGGCAAGTTTTCTTGGCTTCCGCTCAAGAGCAATGATTTATTGCTCTGTTAGGAAAACCAATACAAGGTTTTGTGCATTTCCAACTTAGACCCTTCCATTTTCTTTGTCAGTTACAGGTGGAAATGTTCACAATTCAGATTTTGTTAACGAAAGTTTTAATATAGTTAAGGAGGAACATAAGAGAAGGCATATCCCTTCGGCTTCATCGGCATTATTTATTGGTGGTGTCCTTGGCCTCATCCAAGCAATATTTCTTATTGCTGCAGCAAAACCTTTATTGAATTTCATGGGAGTAACTTCTGTAAGTAACTTCAGGAATATTACTTTTAGGATTATAGCACTTTGGTGTTTACTTGAACTTGTTCCTTTAGTGGTTTGACCTTATACGAGCATGGGATGATTGCCAAGTAATATGAATTATTTATACAGGACTCTCCTATGCTACACCCTGCACAGCAGTATCTGACATTGAGGTCCCTCGGTGCTCCAGCCGTTCTTCTTTCCTTAGCAATGCAAGGAGTTTTCCGAGGATTTAAAGACACAAAAACACCTTTATATGCCACTGGTATGCCTTGACTAACTTAAATTATCATTGCTCAAGTGTCTGGAATCACAATATCATGCTATTATCCGATTCTAATTACTCTTTCCTTGATGTATCCAGTGGCAGGAGATGTAACTAACATAGCATTGGATCCTTTATTCATGTTTGTATTCCGCTTGGGTGTCAGTGGCGCAGCCATTGCCCACGTTATATCTCAGTATGTTTTATTTAACTGTAATTCAAATGCTCTGATAATACCATTGTTAAAAGTATGGAAGACTCTGCAAAGTACTTTTATGCAGAGCTATCTTGTACGTTGCATCGTATTTTCCTTTTGCTTCTTTTGATCGTAATTATCCTTTATTTTCAAATTTACTGTGCAGATACCTAATTTCAGCTATACTCCTGTGGAGGTTGTTGGAACAAGTTGACCTTATACCTCCTAGCATAAAGCATCTCCAATTAGACCGTTTTCTTAAAAATGGTCAGAGTTTATTTTGTTAGACCAAATTATCTACAAAAATAAGAACTGGAGCAGGATGAAGAAGCCATGCTACTTTCCTGTATTAAGATCAACCCATAATGAAAATTATTTGCTAAAGATGTAATATCTATTTCCAAGCAATATTAAATAAACAATACCTCATTTCATTTTATTTAATCATAAATTTCACAAAATCAAGATTTTGTTATAGAAATTTCTATGGTGTTTTTTTTTCTTATTATCATTTTAGTTCAAATTGATATTTCTACTAATTGTTTTGGTATAGGTTAACTAACACTTCAGCATTGAGATTTCACACCCGTTTTTGTCCTTTCCTATTTTATTGTTGTCAACCAGGTTTTCTATTATTAATGAGAGTCATCGCTGTGACATTCTGTGTGACACTGGCTGCATCATTAGCTGCACGGCAAGGATCCACATCAATGGCTGCATTTCAAGTCTGTCTGCAGGTTTGGTTGGCAGTGTCTCTTCTTGCCGATGGTCTGGCCGTTGCGGGGCAGGTAAGATATATTATAATTACTTTGTCCAATTAATTCCTTACCATGTTACTTCATGATGGTTCATTCCAAAACCTTGGATAAAATATCGACGACCTCCACTTGAATAATGTTTTCTTGTATGAAAAAAATGAAAGGTTTTGGATAACATTTTGATTGCTTGAATTCATTTCCAATGCACACTTTCCTGTGAAAAATGGGATAGTGATTGGTTTGGTACGAAATGAACTATAGAAGCTATAATTATCACATGTTTTGAGTGGCTAATTGGATCTTCAAAGTGGAAAAATTACACGCTTATAAAGCTCCTAGTTCTTGGTAAAATGCCATTTGCCATCCTGTAACCAAAATACAAGGTTGTTTTTCTTTTAATCAGTGTGCTTCTGTTAGTTTATAGCTTCCTAAATAACATCATGTTGGTTTCAGGCAATTCTTGCAGGTGCATTTGCTAATAAGGACTTCGAAAGGGCATCAGCAACCGCATCCCGAGTTCTGCAGGTGCTTTAGAATGTTAAATGAAATGCCCATCTTTTCATAAGACATATATTGTAAATGTGACACACTATTATACTGCAGATGGGTTTGGTTCTAGGATTGCTACTTGCATTCATTCTTGGAACAGGATTGCACTTTGGTGCTAAAATATTTACAAAAGATGCTGATGTCCTCCACCTCATTCAAATTGGGATCCCGGTAATTTTCCATTTTCAAATTGGAAAAGATATTGTTAATTTATCTGTCCAACCCCAAGGGAGACTCACATTCATCTTTTACCAGTTTGTGGCAGTCACTCAACCCTTGAATTCTTTAGCATTTGTATTTGATGGTGTCAACTTTGGAGCGTCTGATTTTGCATATTCAGCCTTTTCCATGGTGGGTGTTTTCTTCCATGTTCTGATGTTGTATGATATTATGATAAATAACATATTCAGCCTTTTCTGCACTAAATATTAAAGGCTTTACTTCATCATGGTAACTGTTAGGTTGTGGTGGCAATTCTAAGCATCATTTGTCTGCTTATTTTGTCATCCGCTGGGGGTTTCATTGGAATTTGGGTTGCTTTGACAATCTATATGGGTCTCAGGGCATTTGCTGGCTTCTTGAGGTAATAATGAATTTCAAGGGTTATCATTCCGAATGTTTTCCTCCTATTTGACTAATGAATGAAATATGTGGATGCAGGATTGGAACAGGATCAGGACCTTGGGAGTTCCTTAGGAGCTCATAACTGCACATGGCATGCACCACAGTTTTAGCTTCATAAGCCTATAGGTTTCACTTGGGATTGCTAATTATTTTAAAGTGAGAAAAGCTTTCCCTAGGTTTTTAAATCGCTTGAAAATTGTTCTGAAAGAATAGGCACTTCTCCCTGCTTGGGGCACTGGATGAAAAATCTACCTCTGCTTCATAATATGTACAGAAAACGTCTCTAACTGTTCTGATAGTCTCATATATATATATATATTTACATATATATATGAAATGAAATATAGAATCAAACTTGTGTTTGCAACAAATAAAACGTGAAAATATAAGAATGCATGGAACAATCCCTGGTCCCGAAAATGGATGCTGTACTCCTTCAATTTTCAGGCTTGTATATGGTGATCCGAACTGTAACTTGTGAAAAATCAATTTGAGTTTTCTATTTTCTAGAAGAATGTTAATCAATACACACTTTTTACTGATGTTATAATGTAACGAAGTGCAATCTCCTCCAAAAAAGAGAATTTACTGATGTTATAATGTAACGAAGTGCAATCTCCTCCAAAAAAAGAGAATGATTGTATGATTGAACACGCTATAAACAAACTTATGTTTTAATTCTCAATTGAGATGAACTTTCCTAAGTTATGTAACAATTACCCTGATAAATTTCAACAAGTGATTAGAGAACCCTTGATATCTGAACCACATCGACGAGTTTTTTCTTTTTTCATTATGGAAACAATGTGCTATTACTATATCGATATGAATTTATCAGATATTTGACGAAAAGAGAATGGAGGAGAAAAATTTGAAAGCAAGTTGCTTTCCAAGTTTATCTGCATAATGTCCCAATGCGATAGCAAAAAAGTCAAATTAGAAACGAAAATGAACTTAATTGACTAAAATTACTTTTATTGTTGACCATTAACAACCTCAAAAGCTCGTCATCAATTCCTTTCTCAAAAAAATTGACCTCAAAATAGTCATGAACATAAATAAAGCTAAGTATTAAATTCAAGCTTCCTTGGAAGCAACAATTGATATGGTAGATGTAGCTAACTGGTTGCTAACCGCAAACGGAAACACAACCGTACTCTTGAATTACATCGGAGGCTTCCCAGAACCAAGCAGCTGACCAATTAGATTATTCACCTAATAAACACAAGAAAACTGCTTATCAGACAATAATATATTCACTATATTGAACATTTGCAGTGTCCCATGATTTCAAAAGCAAAAACCGTATTGAAATCAGAACTTCCATGATCCACATATACTTAATTTGCCTTGCATTGTCCAAAATTATCAAGACTATGAAAGCCTAAACAGGAATTTTGGACGAGGAGCGCTCATTTATCCAAGTAGTAAAACCCCACTAAGATTTCATCCTATCAGAGAAACTAAAGCATAATACTGAATTTGATGAGAAATAAATAACCAGATAACTCAGAAAGTGGAAATGATACATCCAAAAGTACACTTTAGCAAAACATCTTACATGCCAGTATTTTGAAACACAGCGGTCAATGCAACTATTTTCACCCATGTTTAGCTCAGACTCCTTGTACCTGGGAAAAGAATGCGATAAACAGATTATCATAACATTCACATAGAGCCATCATCAAAATAACGCAACAGACAACTCTCTTTGAGAAATAAGAAACTAATCTCTAAATTGACTGGATGACATTTGAAAGCCATCAAGCATGACATGTTCTCAAGCAGTTTACACAATTAGAATGAGTTTCCCTACCTATTGTCAACACACTTATTGAAACAGGTGTGGGTCATCCTGAACATTAAAAACAATAAAAGATTAGGCTAATTTTATTATGCCAATAACAAATCTTCTCGAAAAAATGCAGTCCGATTATACAATACATTTGCTAACAACAGCAAACACTATCAAGGTGAGCAAGGGGAGGGAACCTACTTGTTGAATAATTCGACCCTATATTCCATCTCCTTTTCCGCTATTCCAAATATCTGCTCCATTACCACACGAATTATTGAAACACATCCAAACACAAGAAAAACTAGATAACCGAAAAAAAGATAAAATTTAAACTTGAACATACTGGGGGTTTCAAATTAACAACATCAAATCAGTAGATTAGTTTTCCAAAATACGAAGAAGAGAAAAGAATACCTACCTGTTCTTTATCTAAACCGGCAGGTGAGATGTTGGCAGCCATTGTACCCTAAAAATATTAGACGATGAATTCAGATAATGGAAATCAAGGAGTACAGGAAAACAATTTTTTCTGAATATTCTGAACTAAAAGGAATGAACCATCTAACTCACAAGCATTACTGTCAGTGATGATGGTAAGGTGCTAATAAACCACATGACTTACGATTCACTCAGATATGTATTGAAGTTTGATAAAAGAGATTTTTGTGTAAGTTAATAGTATTAAATTTGTATACAATTCAAGGATTCTCCATATTTATAGTCTTCTTTTATTATCTTCCTAATTGCTTTGTGTATTGCTTAGGCAGGTGGGATGCAACGATCGATGTTGTACCACGACACCCTTGGACTAAAAGAGTAAGACAACATCAATAAGATGATAGGCTTGTGATAATTTACATAAGATGAAGGACATCACCTTGTAGATTTTCATTATTTCTAATTGCAAGTTTGCAAAAATTTACAGACAAAACGTAAATTATTCCTAATCAAATTAAAGCATCATCTTCACCTGCAATAATTATATTATGTATCACACAAAGTAAACCTATAAGGTGCCAAATATTTACATTTTTGTAATAAACTAAATCATCGCTACTGTTCACATATAGAACCATCCAAATCCTTTGTCTTCTTTTCCAATTATACAACTGAGAAGTACCAAACAACATCCCTAGTTTAGTTTAAATCAAAATAAAAGAGTGTGATAGAGAAACATACAATATAAATTCACAAACGCAGTGATGTTGAATTGTTCGATCGATATAAATTCACAAACGCAGTGATGTTGACTTGTTCGATCGTTCAGAGGAAGCGCTAAGCAAGAGAAAGGCTCAAATGGCGGGCACTAGTAGGTTTCAGGAGAGAAATTTTCGTAAGGAGGCCAAAGCGTTAACTACACATAATTTTAAATTTAAGGTTTAATTATATTTTTACTCCCATTAATTATTTTTTTTTTCAAATTAAAAAATTATTTCAATTATTTAAATTTAATAAAATATAATTTTAATTTCTAAAAATTAAATTAAGAGTTAATTATAAAAATCTTATTTTAATTCTCTAATTAAATTTTTTAAAATTAAAATTATATTTTATATATTTTAAAAAATTAAAATAATTAGAAAAAAAACAGAATTATGTTTAATTTTAAGGACTATAAACATAATTAAATGTAAATTTATTTACCCTGATAACATACTTTCTTACATGATATTTTAAATATCTACTCTTTATTCTCTATACTTTTTCTTCTCTTTTATTTGAGTAATATAAAGTCTTTTTCATTATTCTCCTTATCTTCATGTTGATTTGTTTTCTTTAATTTTAATTGTGAAACATAAATTGAAAAAGAAAAAGAAAATATTTCATAGATAGATTTTACATCATAATACCCCATTCATTTTTTGAAGTATAGTTGAAAGTTTATTATTATTTTAATTCATAGAATATATACGTAACTATATGCTAATTAGGAAAATTGTTATTATCTTTCTTAAAATTATACTAAATGAAATTTATACCTCTATAAATTGGATATTCATTTCTTTTTTATATTTTTAATAAATATACATTCATATTATTTATAATTTTAAATAGACATTTTTTTTCATATTTTTAATAAATAATATATTTATTGTTTATGTTTTAATAAAATAATTATTATATTTCTTATTTTTTAAAATAATTTTTAAAAATTTAATCTATGAAAAAATATTTAATTATTATATTTAAAAAAAATATTTTAATTTTTATAATTTTTAGTTAATTTGATATTTACAATAAAAAATAGTAAGTATCAATTTGTTAAAAGTATAATAAACTGAATAGCATTTATTGAAATTAGATGGAATGGGAATGTTTATTTAAAAACTAAAATAAATACGAATATTTTTTATTAAAAATATAAGAGGTGAATGCCAATTTTAAAATTAAAAGGGATATGTGTTATTGAAAATTGAAAGAGATATATGCCTTTTAAATTTAATTTTAAATACTAAAAT